>JAQQSU010013130.1:0-11740 GCA_028627135.1 Pseudochirops cupreus | reverse complement strand
GACAAATAAAACAAAATGTATATTCAGGGTGGATCTAGGTTGATCTAAAACTCAGACTTTCTCTACTCAAGAAAGAAGCTAGCAAATCTTTCTTTTCTTTTTGAGTCAAAGAGATAACTTAGTATGTGGCTTATTGTACCTTTACTGATAAAATGCCTTTATATCAGACAAATCTCCCTGGCTGCAACAGATTGGCTATAATATCCTGCCATTCAACTTCTCTAGTAGCTTGTCAGAGAAGACTGCTCTTCACTCACAAAAAAAGTCAAAATAAAATCTCTTTTGCCTCCTGAACCCATTCAGGAACATCTGTGCATTCCAAGACTTCCTTACTCCTCCCATCCCAACTCCCTCCCCCTCCCCAGCTCTCTAGTGCTTTTCTGCCCAGTGGGAGCTCAATTAAGTATTTGCTGATTTGATAGCTGGCATTAAGCAAAACTACCCTAATAGATGATCTATTCTTGGTACCAATTGTCCCTGTTTTAAATTCTATTTAACAGCTATAAAAATTCATCTGTGGGTGAAGAAGCATGTCCTCCCATTACCTGACTTCTTTTCCCGTTAACAAAAATCTACCTTCCTAATTTTTCTGATCTCACTAATCAGTTCATGATAAGGTTGCAGATTTGTGTTTCGTACTTTGTAGGAGAATTTAAATAGCTGAGATGTTTAACTCTGAGAAGTGGTGACTAACCCTGCATAGCAACTGCTCCCTTAAAGAAATGTCCCAAGGATGTTGGTAACACATTTCTCTGCATGTTAAGCATGGCATACATACCAAATTGAATATTTATACCCTCCATCGAGTCAGGAAATAAAAAGGTACCACTCTGAACAGCAATCATTCAAACAAATCCTGATTCTTCATCACTAGACAGCATTTCTTTCTCTCATTTTCCTGTATGTAAAAACAAATCCTTTGCTACAGCATTTGAGCACAGACACGTATGTGGTCAGAGTAGCCCAAGACAAATAAATATCTGTATCCACATCTTCACAGTATTCCAGAATGGTGCTTAACTGAGAAGATGGCCCTGGCACAAAGCCTTCAATGTCAACAGGTTTGGAGCCTGTCAGACTGCAAAGGGAAGGGAGTTCCAAAGACAAGGGCTCTTGAAGAAAGCTTCGGCCTCTGACCACAGGACGTTAGCAGTCATTCTTTGTGCTAAGGACATTGTGGGAAAGGAATGTGCCTGGGCCTAAACCAGAGTGGCTCACAGGAAAACAAAAAACAAAACCAACAAGCCTGGGCCCAAGGGTTTTCCTGATTGAGTACCTGCGTAGCTTCCTGTAGTCTATGGGCTCTTACTGTGGGGCCTGGGCCGCTCTTATGGAGAAAGAGACTCTGACATTCAATTAACTAAAGAGTCAGTTAAAAACCCAAATCTGTTCCTGATCTCAGGACATCTTCAAGAATGTACAAAATAGGTAGGGCTACATGACCCCTTGCATTTACTTCACTAACCTGAGTGGGAAACGGGAAATTATTGCTGGAATGGGGCCCAAATCACTGTATCTTCTGCTATCACTTTTCTATCCAGCTAGTTGTTTTAGAGTTGTTTGGCCCCTTTCTAAGCTCATCTCAAAGCCCTTTACAGAGAAGAATAAGGGTAATCCTGGGGAACACTTGGTTTGCATTAGCCTAATTCACTTGGCCAAAGTAATAGAGTCACAGTTGGATGTGAGAACAGACCTCTTGCTTCCTATAGTGTCTGGTGTTGATTTAGAAATCATAGGGTGGTTCTGGGGTATTGAGAGATCTCAACAAAGTTTAGGAATGTGGCAGGGTGGGGCTTGCTCTTGTCTCTACAGCATTTTCTGGCTACTTTGGTTCATCCAAACCAGTTAGTGATGAATGAAGGCAGTACTAGAGGGGCTGATTACTCAATCAACGTCACCCTGCAAGTAAGTCGTGTTTCTAACCCCCTGACTTCCAGAATCAATGGTACTTAAGGTGGGTGGGCTGGATTCTGTGAAAATAGTGGAGCATAGTGTAAAGTGCAGGAGAGAAAGTACTGAGATACTGTCCTTTAGCCTCTTATCAAACCCTTTCTGTACCTTTGTCCCATCTCCCTCTGGTCCTTCAGTCAGGCCTGCCGGGCCTACAGTGGCTACAATCCAAGAACAAATCCAAATCACTACTCCACCCTTCCTCTTGTTTACAGGCACTGTGTAGGGAGAGTACAATACTTTTCATAGAAATGTCCCTCCCTTCTCCCCTCCCCTGCCCAACTGCAACCTCTCTCCTGCTCCTTTCACATTCCCCTCCTCCATTTGAAATATTTCTTCTGCTGGAAGAAATGACTTCTGAAAGATTGGCATTGCCAGAGAAGAAAACTCACCTTCTTCCCTAGGATACAGCAACTGCAAGTGGGGCCTGCCCACCTAGTCACCCCCACATACTACAGATATTTCCTGCCACCTGCCCTAGGGTATTTACATAGAGTAAGAAAGGACGCTATCAGTTTTTCCATGCTTCTAAATTTAGCTAGCCCTTGCCTGTTCTCTCATATATGTAATTTCCTGTGTTAATAATTATAAAGAAAATTTCCCTGGGTTTAAATGTTCGTTGTTCTTTAGTAATATAATTTTTATACTATACATATGTGTAATGTGTGTGTGTTTTTCAATCCAAATTAGTAATATACTGCCAGTGTTTACAACTTAAAGCACTAGAGAGGCCGCAGAATTGGAGAATCTGGATTCAAATCCTACCTATGATTTTGTATCAACAATGCAGTATTCACATTGCCTACTGTAACTATAAATATGCTGATATGGTTATTAATCACGTAATGTAACAGGCTCTCTACATGGGAAATATAGCTAGAACATTTATTCAAATACCAGAAAACTGGGTCCCAAAACCACAAAATCAAAGCAATTGTAGTAGTTATGAAGTTGGCACATGCAGTTAATGTAGTAAACACCTACATTCTCAAGCCTTCAAAACAGGACAGGCTACCTCAGGCAAAGATCCTCCTCTCCTCACTCATGGCAACTGCTCAGCATCCAGGCAGCTTGCTCCCAGCAGCTCTGGCCCCCTGCAGTTGCTGTGCCTGGCAGTCCTCAGCAGGAGTCCTTAGCAAAGATTCTGGCTAGCTCAAAAAAAAGGAGTTCGTGCCACAGCCGTTGACACTGCCACTGCAGCTGCTTCCAGTCACCACCCCGCGGACTCTAGCTTGGCTCTGGGCTTTTTCTTGCTCCACCCCTTCTTGCTACGTCAGCAAGTTCAAGGGGCATGGAAGATCTTTAAATCCCATTCTCATTACAGATGTTTACTTCATAACCGTGTGAACATAAAGTATTAAACTTCTGTGGGCCTCAGTTTCACGTATCAAAAGAAGAGACTGGATTGTCTAACCTTTCAAGTTCCTTTTATCTCTATCTCTCCAATCCTATGACCCTACCAGTAGGAATTAGTTTTGGCTAGCGATACAAGGACGAGGGGATTTCCATCTTGGGCTGGGAATTCTCTACTGTTGGGTCATGTTCCATCCCTTTTGACCTTTGATATTAGTTAGTTCTTAAGTAAACTAGTAGATTAATATTTACCGTCAGGTCTTCAAAAAATCCTACCTTACCTTTCACACCATCTTAAGTCATGCTTTCGGACAGTGATGGAAGAAATTTCCTGTAGATACCAAAATACACTAATTTTGGTGCAGAAAATTTTAAAAATAAAATAAAATGAGAATAATCTAAATAATCTTAAAACCAGAACTCTCCCTATGGCTTTGTCTTTCTTCTTTTAGATGACAAAGCCTGGCTTGTACCTATGTTTATCTGTGGGTCTTTAGTTCATGTGAATCAATAGTCATGAGAATGAGATACTCCTGATTTTTGGAGGGGGGTAGGGGTATAACCCAAGTCCAAAGGCCTGTTGGTATGGCACTCTCTCCTCATTGGTGGAGATCAGTGCCTGCTTGAGGGTGCAGTGGAGTGGAGTTGAGAAGAGCAGAAGAGAGGAGACTGTCAGTTTCTTCAAGTCTCTTCGGGCACTTCAGACACTTCTGACTTTCAGCTTTTAGAGAGAAGATGGACAGTGTCCACCTCACTTCAGGCTGCTGAAGGAAAAAGCTGTGAAAAACACTGCATGAGAAGAACTGGCAGTCTCCATTATGTCTTTATTCCCAGCTTGCTACCCTAGAGACTTTGAGGAACTTCTCCTTGGATGAGATCTAAGATTCTCTCAGTTGAACCAAGTTAAACTCAATTCCAATGGGAGAAGTCCTTTATTCTGTATTATCTGTTATATATTCTCTTACATTTACTTTCTCTGATTTCTGTTTTGCTATCACCTCGGATAAATGAGTTTCTTAGCTGTAAGTTGTCTGTTTTCATTGTGGAACTGGCATCCAGTGGGAAGGTCAAGCCTTGGATATAAAGCTTGGGCCCTCCTTTTCTCATTAACGAACAGTGATCAGAAGTTTAGATTGAACTGGCAGCTAGCACTGGGCTCTGAATTAAGAAGACTCATCTTCACCAGTTCAAATCTAGACTCAGTTACTAGCTGTGTGGCCCTGGACAAGTCACTTAACCCTGTTTGCCTCAGTTCCTCATCTGTAAAATGAACTGGAGAAGGAAATAGCAAATATTCCAGTGTTTCTGCCAAGAAAACCCCAAATGGAGTCATGAGGATTTGGACACAACTAAACAACAAAGACTAATGATATGCGAGAGAGTAGAGAGAAAAAATTCTAGCATAGCCCTCCTTGTCTCTGAATGAAAGGAGCAGAAGGGCCAAGCTTCTGGCCCAAACCTCCTTGCCTCTCCTCCTGACAGGAATTAAAATCTCCCCTGGAAAAAGGAAAGGGGGTGGGGAGAAGAGTCTAGAGATAACTATTTTGCCTCCCTTTGAGATAACAATACTATGCTATTGGTGCGGGGTAGGAGATAGTCTTGTTATACTTCTTTTAATCTTTTTAAATTCTGAATTTACCAAATGTATACTCACAACTCCAATGGATATTTCATAATCATACTTTCTCTAGCCCTTCTAACACAGTGACAGAAGGAATTTTTCCCTGGTAGCAAAATAATATTAATCCCCTGTGGAAAAATTTAAAAATAAAATACAATAAAATGAAATAAAAATAAAATAAAATAAAAAATAAAATAAAACCCAGAACCCTCCCTATGCCTTTTTCTTTCCTCTTTTAAATGAGAAATAAAGCCTGAGTTCATACTTGCATTTGTATGTGGGTTCCTAGTCCATACGAATCAATAGTTATGACAATGAAATAATGATTTTTTTAAAATTATTTTTTAATTTCAAATTTAGCAAATGTTCTGGGTCCCCCAAGTGCATATTTCCATATACAAAGGAAAACTGTGACTTTACTACGTAAGCTTACTTTTTAAAAAATGTATAATAAATGTAACATTTTGGTTTCAAAGCTGTACTATGTATCTGTATTTCTCTCTGAATTTCCTCGTGTTTTATTTTGTGTATTTAAAGAAATGCTCCAATGACTTATTTTATTTCTTCCTTTTTATGGCAACACTATGGCTATTTCTTCTCCCCTGCCCCAAACCTTCCCCATAAAAAAGGAAAGGTACAATCCTTGCAACAAACAAGCATAGTTAAGCAAAATGTTTGGTGTTTCCGACATTTACCATGTCTAAAAGTCTATCTCATTTTCTTTGAGTGCTTTACCCTTCTGTCAGGGGCTGGACAGCATGCTTGATCACTGGTTCTCTGAAATCATGGGTGATCATTGCATTGATCAGAGTTCTTAGATCTTTCAATGTTGTGGTTTTTTTACAGTATTGTTGTTAGTGTATAAATTGTTTTCCTTATTCTATTCACTTTAGTCTGTATTAGTCCATGAGTCTTTTCAAGATTCACTGAAACAGAACTCTTCATTTTCCTTTGTTATTGGCTTTGCCAATTTAATGAGTGTGACATAGAGTCTCAGATCTATTTTGATAAATGATTCTCTAATTATTAGTGATTTTGTTTTTTTTTTTAATATGGTTATTGATAGCCTAGATATTTTCCTTTGAAAACAAACAGCCTGATAGGGAGGGAATACTGAGGGAGGTGGTGGTCAAAAGGAAAACTCTTAAGGAGGGGAAGGGAGAAATAAAAGCACAAATATGGGAAGGAATAAGATGGAAGGAAAGATAGAGATAGTAATCATAACTGTGAATGTGAATGGGATGAATTCTCCCATAAAATGGAGGCAGATAGCAGAATGGATTAAAAATCATAATCCTACAATATGCTGTCTACAAGAAACACACTTGATACAGAGAGATACTCATAGGATAAAGGTAAAAGGCTGAAGCAGAACATATTATACTTCAGCTAAAGTAAAAAAAAAAAGCAGTGTGAGTTGTAAAGTGATCTGCTCAGAGTCACACAGCTAGTAATTGACTGAAGATGAATTTGAACTCAGGTCTTCCTGAGTTCAAGCCTATCACTCCATCCATTGTGCCATGTAGCTGCCTCATAATGTGCATTCTTTTCAATATGTTGCTGTAGTTTCTTTGCTAATATTTTATTTAAAATTTTTGTGTGGGCATTCTGGGAAAATGGTGGAATAGGTCAGAAATTTCCCAGCTCTCCAGATTTCCTCCACAAACAGACAGAAAATCAGCACAAAATGAACACAGGGCAGCAAAAATTAAGGGGTTAAAGCAGCTGTCCTTCTAAGACATTTCAAAGGGACCTCAGAGAAAACTCCAGGGGCTGAGATTTGGTATAGTGAAGTGTAATCAACAAACAGTAGGCCCTGAGGGCAGCAAACTGGGCCTCAAGAAATCTCACCTCAGGAACTTTTACTCCACAGACTTTCATCTGAAGAACAGCAAACTCTGAGTGAGGGAAGATTGAAGGACCACCTGCTGTTTCCCAAAGCTAGGCCTAGCTGTGCTAACCCAAGGTTATCCAGAACTGTGGCTGTGGGTGAGGAGGAGTGAACATAAGCCCATTGAGTGTAGGACTGCAGGGAGCAAGAATATTTTTGGGACAGTGTGGCTGGGACTCACAGGAGGAAGAGAGGGGTTACTGAGGTTGCGCCCCTAGACAGAATTCAGAAAATGACAGTAAGAGGAACTTGAGGTGTAGGGCAACATTATCCATAACTTGGGATTAAAACTTGATAACAATAATAATAATAATAATAATAATAATAATAATAAGTTGCTAAAAATAAAATAAGACAAATTAAAAATAAAAATGAATAAGCCTAGGAAAAAGAACCCAATCATTGATAGCTACTTTGGTGCAAAAGAAGATCTGGGTTCATATTGAGAGGAAGATAGTGAAGTTAAAAAAAAAGCCAATACTACCCTAAAAAGTAACATCAAATTGCCACAAGCCCCAAAAGAAATCTTGGTAGAACTTAAAGAGAAATTAAAAGTCAGAGAGAATGAGAAAAAATTAGAAAACAAAATAAAAGCAATTCAAGAAAATTATGAAAAGATAGTTAACCAATTGGAAAGAGAGATACAAAATTTTATGGGAGAAAAAAAGGAATTCAAAAATCACATAAAAAAGGGAGGGAAAATTGAGGGAAAAAAGAAAACTAAGAACATTATGAAAAGAAAGTTAACTAATTAGAAAAAACAGAAACAAAATCTTAAGAAAGAAAACAACGCCTTGAAAACTTGAATTTGGCAAGTGGAATTGAATGACAGTGTAGGATACCAAGATATGATAAAACCAGAAAAAAACAGAAGAGAATCTCAAACATCTCAGAAAACCAACTTATCTGGAGAACAGATCAAGGAGAAACAATATAAGAAATTATTGGACTACCTAGAAGTTATGATCAGAAAAAGAGTTTGGATACAATATTGCAAGATATTATTAAGGAAAATTGCTGTGAAGTTCTAGAACAAGAAAGCAAAGTAGAAATAAAAAGAATCTACCAATCACTGCTTGAGAGAGATCCCAGGAAGAAAACTTACAGAAATGCCATAGCCAAGTTTCAAAAATTCCTAAGTTAAAGAAAAAATATTGCAAGCAACAAGAAAAAAAAATTAAATACTGAAGAAAAACAATCATGATTTCACAAGACCTAGTAACTTCTATACTAAAAGACTGTGGGTCTTAGAACATTATATTTAGAAGAGCAAAGGAACTGGCATTGCATCCAAGAATATCTTATCCAGCAAAATATCTTATCCAATATCTTATCCAGAATCCCGAATTTTTTTTTAAATGGACATTTGATGAACTGAAAGACTTCCAGATATTTGTAACAAAAAGACCAGAACTCAGTGAAAAATTCAATATAAAAGATCTAGAAGAAATATAAGGAAATCCTTAAAGATTAATTATAAGGTACTGATTACAGTCAAACTGTTTACTTATGATATATGAAAATGTTATTCAATTTAGTAATAATTAGTAATAGTATCCTTAAAACTGTTATCATTACTAGGATAGTTTGAAAGAAAAGTTGAGGTTGAGCTATGTATGATGAGGTGATTCTAAAAAACAAAATTGGGTAGGAAAAGGTTAAAAAGAGAAATTATCTCATGAAAATAGGGTGTGAAAGAAAGAACTAATATAGAGGAAGCAGATGAGGGTGGAGGGCTGGTAATATTGGAACCTTACTCTCATCTGGGTTGAAGAGGAAACAATACACACACACACACACACACACACACACACACACACACACACACACACACATATGAAGAGATTTAGAAGTCTTCTGAACTTTTAGAGAGATAAGAAAACTGGGAGATATGGTAAGGGAGGAACTTTTAGAAGGTTGTATTGATTAAGATTAGGAAAGTGGGCTAAACAGATAAGGGAGGGCCTTTTAGAGGAAGGTAAAATAAGAAATAAGGAGGCCAGGGGAGAAGATAAGGTAACAGGGATAGGGTGAAAAGAGAGTCTGAGAAGGAAAATAGTAAAAAGAAAAGGGAGAGAAATTTACAAATAGCAATTATAAATTTGAATGTGAATGGGAAATGAATTGGGAATGGCTAAACAAATTGTCTATATGATTGTGATAGAATACTACGGTGCTATATGAAACAATAAACTCAACTATTTTAGAAAAAACATGGAAAGACACAAAATAATGAAGAACAAAAAGAGCAGAATGAAGAGAACATTGTATACAGTAACAGTAAGGTCATTTTAAGAACAGCTTTGAGTGAGTAAGTTATTTTGCCGATTATAAATACCCAAGTTAACTATGAGGGACATAAGAAGAAAAAACACTTTCTGCATCCAGAGCAAGAACTGATAAATAGAAGTATGTATAGAATAATTTTACATATATATGTCTCCTTGTGTCTAATGGTCATCTCTAGGGCTGGGGTGGGGGAAGGAAGAAAAAAGAAATTTACATGATAATTTTGTTGTGTATTTGAAAGGAATAGCAAGTTGAACACAGTATATTTGCAGTTTCATGTATAATCATCTCTTTTTATTGTACTATATTATGGAAAGGCTTGTTTTATTTCATAAATTAAAAATAAAAATACAATCTATTTTCTAATATTAAAAATGTTTAAGCTGATATTTATTAGGGATATTGGTCTCCAGTTTTCTTTCTCTTGTTTTTCTGTGATTTAAATATCAAAGCTGTCTTTGTACCAGAGGATGAATTTTGCAAGATCTTTACTTTTCATATTTTTCAATCAGTTTATGTATTATTACAAGATGTTTAACAGCATTTACTTGTAAATCTATCTGGTTATGTCATTATTTTTTTTAATACTTCAAGGATTAGTGATTTAGTCAGTGTGAACTTTCTCTCTACCATGACAGATCACAACTTCTCAGTAACTTAATGGATGGTCTTTGAGAGTTGTGAATTAAGACAAATTGTACATTTCTCCTTCATACTCATCAAATTGGTAAAGATATTTTTAAAAAGGTCATAGTTCTTGTTGGACGAGCTATAGAACCATGGGCATAAAATTATACTGTTGGTAGAGCTGTTCTGGAAAAAAAATTGTAATTATGGGAGAAAGGTGATGAAACTATTTATACCCACTAATCCAGCAATCTCACCCCTGGGCATAAAATCCAAAGAGTCAAGGAAAGGAGGGAAAGCTCTCCCATATACCAAAACATTCATAGTAGAATTTCAAATTGTAGCAAAACACTAGAAATGAATTTGATGACCATCAATTGGGGAATGGATGAACAAATTAGGACATATAATTGTAATAGAAAATAATTGTTCCATAGGAAATGGTGAATATAGGAACCTGAAGAAACAGGAGCATATTATTTGATCTTATGCTGAATGAAATAACCATAAGCAAAAGAGAAATATACATAGACTATAATAATGTAAATTTAAAAGCACTAATAGGAAACTGAATTCCAAGTAATTATAACAACCAATTGTGGTCCTAGAGAATAAATAATTAAACCTGAGTCTCTCCTTTTGGTAAATAGCTGGATGAGTATTGGTCCTTAATTGTGGCACGCTCAGTTAGATATGATCAGTCTATCTAGATATTAGTTAAGAGTTTTCCTTGTTATAAGGTAGGGTCAGTTCAGGGTGGTGGTAGAGGGTTATGTCTAACTGATGTAAAACTCCCAACCTAATAAAACATTTTTTAAAAAAATAAAGTTTCTGTGACTGAAAAACTCCTCGCCTTGCAGTCAACAAAGGACTAGTTCAGCAGACATATATTTCAATATCTAAAAACTCTTAAAAACTCTGCAGCTTTGTAGTACCTGAAAGACATTATGCTTGGCTGGCATAGCTTTTGAGAAAACAGGGTTACTTTCCACCACGCAATGAAGTATTAGAATGGAACTTTAGTAAAGTGTTTGATCTTGGACATACAAAGGCATTATAATATATGGCTAGAATACTTTTGTTGGAGTCAGGAAGACTTGTGTTCATGTCCCTCAGGAAGACCTGAATTGAAATATAGTTATCCCTTCCACATTGCAGAAGTTAGGGGCATGACACCCCTGTGAACTGGAAAATCCATGTAAATTTTTTTGACCCTCTCTTTACAACTTAAATGACACAAGATAAGAGAAACTCAAGATGCAAAGATCACTGCAAGATATCATGTGAGAGATTGTTGTAAATATGCTTGGCATCCCCAAACCAGTAGGTAGAACTATAGTTCTTTAACTACAAATTTAATTTTAAGGGAAAAAATTATGTAGTTGTTCATTTATGTTTTTTTTTCTTTTTTTAATTGATTTGTTTATTTACTATCAGTTTACAAGATTCAGTTCCACAATCCCTTGAGTTTCAAATTTTCTCCCCTTCCTCCCTGCCCCCCCTCCCCCATGGCAGCATGCAATCAAGTACAGGATCTGCAAATACTTCCACATTGGACATTAGTCTGGTTGTATAGAAGGATCGTAACCAATGGAGTGAACAACGGGAAAAAAGAAAGAAAACCAAACATGGAAAAAAATGATAGGATGTAGTTTGCTTCAGTCTCCATTTAAATTCTGTTCTTTCTAGATCTTTCTCTGAATGTAGACATCTCCTGAGACTTTTAGAGTTGTCTTATAGCTGTGTGTTGCTGAGAAGAGTCCAGTTTATCAAAGTTGGTCATCACACATACAATGTATCTGTGATTTTGTACAAATTTTTCCTGGTTTTGCTCTTCTCACTTAGCACCAGTTTGTATAATCCTCTCCAGGTAAATATGAAGTCCATCTGCTCCTCATTTCTTATAGCACAATAGTATTCCATTACATTCATATACCACAACTTGTTTAGCCATTCCCCAATTGATGGGTATCCCCTTAATTTCCAGTTTTTTGCCACCACAAAGAGAG
>JAQQSU010013129.1:0-11741 GCA_028627135.1 Pseudochirops cupreus | reverse complement strand
TCAACCTTACTCTCACGGAATTTGGCTTAGGGAAGGAATGACATAAACTCTAAACTGGGCATCCTGCCACATAGAAGAGTAGGGGGATGGGGGATGAGAGGTGGAGTGATGGAGGGGAGGGCAGGGTGAGGGGGAGGGCTGATGAAAGTTCACACTTAGGTAAGGGGATAGGGATGGGGACAGGGTGGAGAGTGGTTGGGTGGGCAGGATAGGAAGAAGGGACATGTAATCAGACTCTCACAATGTGCTCACTGTGGAGAGGTTCTGTGTAATTCCGCATGTTCATCCTATATTTGATTGCTTGTCCTTCCAGTGGGGGTGAGTGATGAGGGAGGAAGAGAAAGAATCTAGAATCTAAAGTTCTATAATGAAATGTTAAAAATATATATCTGTATCTATATATATATATATGCTATTATTATTAATATTATTATTATTAACTACATAGAACTGGAACTTGAGATACACAGGCACTGGGGTTGGGAGATCCATCCTGCCCTACCGAAAAATCAGAGGGGTGAGGGGGGAAGACATAGGAGAGAATAGATTGGGGGAGGAGAACTACACTGGGATGGCTGTTTTGGGGCAGGGGGTAGGGGAAAGATGGGGAGAAAATATGTAACTCAAAATCTCATGGAAATGAATAATGTAAAATAAAATAAATAAATAAAAGAAATAAGAAAAAAAATTAAATGGAATTTCTATTTCCATCTTCTGCTATTGTGTTTTATTGGTCATATATAGAAATGATGGCAATTTACGTGAGTTTATTTTATATCTTGATATTGCTAAAGTTGTAAATTATTATGAATATTTATAGTAGATTCTCTAACTACATTATCAGATCATCTGTGATAGTTTTGTTTTCTCGTTGCCTGTTTTAATTTCTTTGATATTTTTCTTTTCTTATTGCTTTAACTAATATTTCCAGTAAAAAATTTAATAATAGTAGTGAAAATGGTTATTGTTGCTTTACCCCTGATCTTATTATGAAGATTTCTAGATTATCCCCAATAAAGATAATGCTTATTGATGGTTTTAGGTGCATATTATTTATCATTTTAAGAAAACAACATTTATCCCTATGCTTTCCAGTGTTTCTCATAAGAACGAATGCAGCATTTTCTCAGAAGTTTTTTATGCATATATTGAGATAATGATGCTGTTGGTTTTATTATTGATATGTCAATTATTTTTTGCAATATTGAACCAGCTTTCCATTCCAGGTATAAATCTCAGCTGGTTATAGTGCACAGCCCTATGTTTGCATAAATATTCATTAAGGAAATTAGTCTATAGTTTTATTTCTCTGTTTTAGCTCTTCCTGGTTTAGGTAGCAGCACCATATTTGTGTCATATTTAATAGCACTCCTTTGCTTATTTTTCCAAATAGTTTATGTTGCATTGGAATAAATTGTTCTTTTAATGTTTTATAGAGATCACTTGTGAACCCATCTGGTTTTGGGGATTTTGCTAGTTAAATTTCTTTTTCTAAGATGGGATTATTTAAGTACTTTTCCTTCTTCTTTTAATCTGTGCAATGTATATTTTTTGTAAATATTCATCTCTTTCACTTCAATGGCCAGATCTGTTGACATATAATTCAGCAAAATAGTTCCTAATAATTGCTTTAATTTCCTGTTCATTGGTGGTGAATGCTCTTTGTTTTTTTTCATTTTTGATACTGGTATGTTGGTTTTCTTCTTTCTTTTTTTGTTAACCTAATTAAACAAGTGTTTATCTATCTTACTGAGTTTTTTCATGAAACCATTTCCTAATATTACTTGTTAGTTCAATAGTTATTCTATTTTAATTTTGTTAAACTCTACTTTGATTTTCATGATTTCCAATGTGGTGTTTAATTGGAGATTTTTAATTCATCTTTTTCTAGTTATTTTTTTTTTAGTTGCATGCCCAGTTCTTTGATCTGCTCTTTATTTTATTGATGTAAGAACTTAAAGATATAAATTTTCCCCTAAGTACTACTTTGGCTGCATCCCACAAATTTTGATATGTTGTCTCATTATTATTATTCTCCTTAATTGTCATTCTCCCTGAATACATTTATGATTTCTTTTTTCACTCACTCTTTCTTTAGGATTAGATAATTTAGTTTCCAATAAATTTTAAATCTCTCTTTCCCTTACTCTTTGTCAAATGTAATTTTAATGCATTATGAGCTGGAAAAGAAAGCTATTTAACATTTCTGTCTTTCTGCTTTGGATTGTGAGGTTTTTGTGCCTATGTGGTCATTTTTGTGTGTGTGTAGGTACTATGTACCACTGGGGAAAAAAACATATTCTTTCTGTTTCTAATTGGTTTTCTCCCAAGACTAATCCTATCTAACTTTTCCAAAATTCTATTAACCTCCTTAACTTCTTTCTTGTTCATTTTGTGGTTAGATTTAGCTAGTTCTGAGAGGTGGAAATTGAAGTCTTTCCCCCAATATAGTTTTACTATTTCCTCCTGTAATTCACTTAACTTCTTCACTAAGAGTTGGGATGCTATACCACTTAATACATATGTTTAGTATTGACATTACTTCGTTGTCTATGGCATCTTTTTATCAATATTTGGTTTCCTTCTTTATCTTTTAATTCGATTTAATTTTGCTTTTGCTTTATGTGAGATAATGATTGCTATGCATACTTTTTTTTTCACTTCATCTAACCATAATAGATTCTACTCCAGTCTCTTGCCTTTACTCTCTCTGTGTTTCTCTGCTTCAGGTACATTTTTTTTTGTAAATGACATATTGCAAAATTCTAATTTTTAATCCACTCTGCTGTCCATTTCTATTTTAGAGGTAAGTTGATCCTATTCACATTCAGTTATGATCTTACCTTCATTCTTTTTTTTCTTCTATTTATCCTTCTCTCTCTTTTCTCACCAATCCCTCTCACCAATGTTTTTGCTTTCTGACTACTACATCCCACTATCTGATCTGCATTTTTTCCAGCCCCTCCTTTCTTTAACTCTTTCTTTTCCTAGTTCCCTGTAAGGTCAGAAATATTTCTATACTCAACCGACTGTGTATGTTATTCCCTCTTTGAGGCAGATACAATGAGAATAAGATTCAGATGATGCCCACTGCTCCTTATCCCATCTCTCTCTCCATGTAATAGCTCTTTTTAATCTCTTCATGTAGATAATTTATTCTAAGGGGCTGCTTGGGGGTGCAGTGAAAAGAGCAACAGCCTGGGAGTCAGGAGGACCTGAGTCCAAATCCAGCCTCAGACACTTAACACTTACTAGCTGTGTGTCCTTGGGCAAGTCACTTAACCCCAATTGTCCTCCAAAAAAAAAGCAAAAAATAAAAATAAAAACAAGATAATTTATTCCATTTTACCTCTCCCTTTTAATCCTTTTTCTCAACTTTAATCTTTTTTGGGGGCATAATCATATCAAATTAACTTTATAACTACACACTCTCTATGTGAGTACCTCTTCTAACTAAATTAATAATAATACAATTCTTAAGAGTTTCGAGTATGTAGAAATGTGGGCTGTAGCAATAAGAGAAGAAAAAAGAAAGTGAAAGAATTAGAATAGCATGTGAAGATACAAAGCTATCACACTTTGAAGATGGTATGATGGTATACTTAGAGAATCCTAGAGAATCAATAAAAAAAACTACTTGAAATAATTAATATTAGCAAAATTGCAGTTTATAAATTAAAATCACAAAAATCATCAGCATTTCTTTTCATTTCATATATTAATAACAAAGCCCAGGAGACAATATAAAATATTTTGGAGTCTACCTGCCAAAACAAATGCAGGAACTATATGAACATGATTAGAAAATACTTTTCGCACAAATAAAGTCAGATCTAAATAATTAGGAAAATATCAGTTGCTCACAGGTAGGTTGAGCTATTATAATAAAAATGACAGTTCTACCTAAATTAATTTACTTATTTGGTGCCATAATATCAAGGGAATTAAAGAAAAGAAATACAAGGGAAGGTGGCCTAGCCATACCATTTCTAAAAGTGTATTATAAAGTAGTAACCATCAAAATTACTTGGAAATAAGAAATACGTGGTAGACCAATGAAATTGGTTAGGTAAACAAGACACTGCAACAAATAATTATAGAAATGTACTCTTTGATAAACCCAAAGACTCTAACTTCTGGGGAAGAACTCATTATTTGACAAAAACTGCTAGGAAAACTGGAAATTAGTACAACAGAAACTAGGCATAGACCAACATTTTGGGATCTGTTTTAGCAGATGGTAGATTCTTTGAATATAATATAATGTAATGTAATTTCTTGAATATAATCTTTACCTTCTGGTTCTTGAATATCAGGGAAGTTCTTTTTGATAATTTCTTGAAGTAGAATGTTCACATCATTTTTATTATTGTTGTTGTTGTCATCATCATTATGACTTTCAGGCAGTCCAATAATTCTTACATTCTCTCTCCTGGATCTATTTTCCAGGTCAGTTATTTTGTAAATGAGATATTTTAATTTTCTTCTTTTTTTTTTAACTCTTTTGATTTTGTTTGCTTGAATCTTGATTCTTCATGGAGCCATTTGTTTCCACTTGTCCAATTCTAATTTTTAAGAAGTTATTGTCTTTGATTACCTTCTTTATCTGCTTTTCCAATTGACTAATTCTATTTTTTATGGAGTTGTTTTCTTCAGTAAATTTTTATACAACTTCTTTCCATTTTTGTGCTTCCTTTATCGAGGTGTTGACATTTTCTTTTCCTTATTCTCTTGCATCATTCTCATTTCTTTTCTCCATGTTCTTCTACCACTCTCATTTGATTTTAAAATTCCTTTTTTTTTTGTCCTTCTGGGACCTCCTTTTGGGCCTGAGAGACAAATTTTATTTTTTCTTTGAGATTTTGAATGTAGTCATTTTAACATTATTTCCCTCTTCTGAGTTAGTCTTTTGAGCTTCTCTGTTACCATAATAACTTTCTATGGTCAAGTTCTTTTATTGCTTTTTCCTTATATTTTTTTCTAGCCTATTTCATTACTTTTAAAGCTGAACTCTTTTCCTGGATTGGAGGGGGCACTATCTCAAGTTTGTTTGTTTGCTTGTTTGTTTGTACTGGGGACCGCATGCCCTGACTGTTATCCTGGCATTGCGTGGGAGCTGCAAGGGGTTAAGTCATTTGCCTGATGCTGTGCTGGGGCTGCAGGGAGCTTGGTCCTACAGTAGGGCTAGAGAGGGGGGGAAAGGGCTGGCCATTTGCTAGTGCTTCCCTGGGGCTGAGGGTGGGGGGCTGTCTTCTTGCCTGTGCTATTGCTGGGACTCAAAAGAGTGGAGGGGTTTCTAGTGTTGCACTGGGGCCACAAGGTAGTGGTGAGGGAGAGGGTGGGCTGGTACTGTGTTGGGTCCACAAGGGCCTTGGCTATTTGACCGGTGCTATAGGAAAGAGATTGAGGAGTGAGGCTGGCAACTTATTTGTTGACACACCATGGAGCGTAAAGGCCATTGTGCTGCATTAAGGTCATGGGGTGTTGAGAGAAGGGGAGTTAGCTGCTCATCTGGTGTTCCACTAGTACTGGTATTGCTGGGGAAGGGGGCAGCATGGCTGTGTGGAGTTCAGAGCGTCCCAGTGGCTTGCTGAGATAAGGCCTGCTGCTGGCTTGTCAGACACTACCTGCCCTGGACTGCACTCCCCTTTTACCTGAGCGAGATAGACCTTTCCTGCTGATCTTTCAAGTTTTCTTTGCTTAGAAAATTGTTTCACTCCATCTTTTTGTTGGTTCTGCCTTTTCAGAATTCATTCTGATGCACTATTTATAGTTGCTGGGCGTGACTTTGGGATAGTTCAAGTGATATCCTGCTTAATCTGTCATGTTGGTTCCTACAGTCCCCCATATCAACATTGTTGATAAACTAGTACTTGGAGAGGTATTCCTTAAGCTTCTTCTGGGAGGCAGACCAGCTAACATTAGGAATATAAACATGGAGGAGGGCAACAAGGAGACGCAGTGAATAAATCACTGGGCCTGGAATCAGGAGGACTCCTCTACATGAATTCAAATCTGGTCTCAGACACTTAGTAGCTTTACCAGTATCTTTTGCCAAAAGAATCCCAAAAAGGTGACATGAAGAGTAAGATATTACTGAAAAATCACTAAACAACAACTAGATATGGAGGGTGGCCTAGATCACCTTTCAGGGTCTCATCCAGCTTTTTTATTTTCTACTAGTATTAAGAATAAAAGTACTTATACATTATTATTAGATTAATCAAATTAGAAAAAGTGCTATTTTTGCACATAAAAACTATTTTTGGTAAGATTTTAGCCAAATTATTTAGCTATTATTATTTTATATTAGAAGTCTAATTGTCCTTTCCCAGAGAATATTAAAATGATTTTTAAAATTTCCATTACTTTAATTCTTACTATGTAATCAATATATCAATGAATACAAAGCAGTTACAAGGTACCTACTAATTCTTTATTTGGCTTGATTATTGCAGGTGAGTAGGAATTACATTGGTGAAGGACAAACATTTTGTGAAAACACATCAAAAAACCTCACAAAGTACAGAACTGAGCAACCTACTGAAGAGAAACTCCTCTGATCTATTCCTTCTAAAATACACATACACATACACACACATGTATATCTGTATATGTATGTATATGTGTGCATCCTATAGAACACATATATGCAAACACACACATACCACACATACTTGCTTCCTACCCTTGAATTTTTTTCTTTTCATTGGGGTCTCTTTTCAGGAAACCTAAGCAAAGGAGGCACATGGAGCAGTTCACATTGGGATGAATGGCAGTAAGATGGTGATGGAAGTCTTTGGAAAGTGCGTAGGGATTTTTTAAAAATTTACTTTGTTCAGCACAGAGTATCAAAACATATGTCTTCTCCTCTGGTTGGCAATGAAAATTTGTTAAACTGAGAAGTCATTAAAACAACTCAGTTTTTTATTAGTAAAATTATTTTATCTTGTTCTTCCTTTTCTTTTTGCTAAAAGTCTCTCACTGATGCTTTAAAATGGGAAAATTCAAATACGTGTTTCAGAGTTCATGTCCAGAGTTATTCTTATCTCAGAATCAAACAGCTGTCTGGATGGGATAATTAAAAGGCTTTTAATCACAGCACTAGTTAGTAAGCTATGGACAGACATAATTACATAGTGAAATTGTCTAGGCTCTGTTAACTCCAATATTAAGATATTTCACAGAAATGTGGGGAAGAAAAACACAATGTCACATTATTTCTCCAATTCATTAACAAGCATGTTTTTTTCTTGCACACCATTCTTCATGCTGTATTAACTTGTGACAGAGGTCAAAGCTACATTAAATTATAGAATAAATTACTAGAGTTAACAGTGGTATTTGACAGCTTTTTTTAGGTAACTGCTGCTCTTAAACTGGTTATGCATAGGTCTACTTTTTTTTCAAGTGGAAATAGTTCAAATTAAATTTCCTTATTCAATTTTTCACTTTGGAAAATCATTTTTACACAGTAAATATAGTAAACTGACTTTCAATTAATTTTTGCAACATTATTATTTTACCAAACTGCTAATGAAACTTATAGGGTAATATGCTGAATAATGACAATAAATACCAAATTTATAAACTAAAGAAGTTAAATTGGTGTGTGTGTGTGTGTGTGTGTGTGTGTATGCATACACCCATATATTTATATATATTAAATCTTTTATTCTTTTCATAGATTTCTTTTTTTATTGTGGAACCAGAGATAGTACTTCACTAGGAAATGCGCTTAATTATATACGGTGTACAATGGCTATTTCAACATGAATTAAATATTCTCACTATGTAAGTAGTAACTGATAAATGTTTATTAAGTGCTTACCATAAGTTAGGCACTATGCTAAGTCCTGGGGATACAAATAGAAGGAAAAAAAAATTCTGCTCTAAAGTAGTTTATGTTCTAATTGGTTAAGACAACATATAAATAGGGAAAGGGTGGACATAAGGGTAATTTATATGGTGGAATGGTTGCAAAGTCCCTAGCGTCAGGGACAAGCACAAGTCAAGCACAGTCAGGAGGATAGGCTGGTCTGGACACAACCCCAAAATGTAATCCCCAAAACTCATTAATAAAAGAAGAGGGTGAGTATGGAAAAAAAGATATTGCAGAATGAAAAGATCTAAGGTACTAGGGAAGCTTCAGGATAAGACTTGACTACAGGATACCATTTAGTCAGTACAGGGCAAAAAAAAAAAAATCTTAGAATGTCTCAGAGTTTAAAAAAATCTGAGTCTGCTTTTCCTGCTTCGGATATTTGACCTTGCTGTGAACTATCCTCCCCTAAGTTCCCAAATACTGGCGATAAAATGAAATTTTAAGGCATGAAAATTAATGTCGCTATATTTGGACTCTTCTACCACTCCATTCTTAGAACAGTTCACCTTTCAATTCTCTCCTTGCCCTACCTCCCTGCAATTTAGACATATGGCATTGAAAATAACTGTAGTTTTACCTAACAGGAAATAAAATAAAAAGTCATTCTCTCCCCCATGTATATGAAGGTAACCACTGCTCATTTCTCTTTCCATATCCTGTTCCTTCCCTGATACAGTGGTAAAAAGCCTCTGAGTCACATACCACTTTGGTTTTATATAAGTATCATAATAGTCCACAGTTCTTTGCAGACTATATGCTTAGATATGGCTTAGAGGACTATTGTGAATATCAAATCAAATAATGCTGGTAAAACTTCTTTTTTTTTTCATTGACTTGTTTATTTACTTTTAGTTTACAAGATTCAGTTCCACAATCCCTTGAATTTCAAATTTTTCCCCTCTTTCCCCCCCCACCCATGGTGGCATGCAATCAGATATAGAATCTGCAGATTCTTTCACATTGTACAATAGTCTGGTTGTATAGAAGGGTTGTAACCAATGGAGTGAAAAATGGGGAAAAAGAAAGAAAACCAAACATGGAAAAGAATGAAAGTATGTAGATTGCTTCAATCTCCATTTAAACTCTGGTCTTTCTAGATCTTTCTCTAAATGTAGATATCTCCTTCCATCCTGAAACTTGTAGAGTTGTCTTCTACCTGTGTGTTGCTTAGAAGAGCCCAGTTTATCAAGATTGGTTGTCACCCATATGATGTGTCTGTGATTGTGTACAAATTTTTCCTGGTTCTGCTCTTCTCACTTAGCATCAATTTGTATAAGCCTTTTCAGGTAACTATGAAGTCCATCTCCTTGCCATTTCTTATAGTACAATAGTATTCCATTACCTTCATATAACACAACTTGTTTAGCCATTGATGGGCTTCCCCTTAATTTCCAATTCTTTGCCACCACAAAAAGAGCTATATTTTTGTACATATGGGTCCCTTTCCCATTTCTATGATCTCTCTGGGATATAACCACAGAAGTGGTTTTACTGGATCAAAGGGTATACAATTATTTATAGCCCTTTGGGCATAGTTCCAGATTGCTCTCCGGAATGGTTGTATCATTTCACAGCTCCACCAACAATGCATTAGTGTTCCAATTTTTCCACATCCTCTCCAGCACTTGTCATTTTCCTGTTTTGTCATCTTAGCCAATCTGACTGGTGAGATGTGGTACCTGACAGTTGTTTTGATTTGCATTTCTTGAATCAATAGTGATTTAGAGCATTTTTCCATATGCTTAAAGATATCTTTAATTTCTACCTCTGAAAATTGCTTGTTCATATCCTTTGACCATCTTTCAATTGGGGAATGACTTGTACTCTTATAGATTTTACTTAATTCCCTGAATATTTTAGAAATGAGACCTTTATCAGAGACAGTGGTTGTAAAAATTCTTTCCCAATTTCCCACTTCCCTCTTAATCTTGGTTACATTGGCTTTGTTTGTACAGAAACTTTTCAATTTAATGTAATCAAGATTATCCATTTCGTATTTAATACTGCACTCCAACTCTTCTTTGATCATAAAGTCTTCCCTACTTCACAAATCTGACAGGTAAACTATTCTTTGCCCAGATTATTTACAGTATCAACCTTTATACCTAGGTCATGCACCCATTTAGACTTGACTTTGGTGTACGGTGTTAGATGATGGTCTATGCCCAGTTTCAGCCATACTATATTCCAATTTTCCCAGCAGTTTTTGTCAAATAGTGAGTTCTTATCCTAAAAACTGGGGTCTTTGGGCTTATCAAACAGTACATTACTATAATCGTTGACAACTGAATCTTTTGTACCCAGTCTATTCCACTGATCCACTACTCTATTCCTTAGCCAGTACCAACGAGTTTTGATGACTGCTGTTTTATAATACAGATTAAAATCTGGTCTGGCTAGGCCACCTTCCCTAGCATTTCTTTTCATTAATTGCCTTGATATTCTGGACTTTTTGCTCTTCCCAATGTATTTTGTCACTATTTTTTCTGGTTCTATAAGGTCATTTTTTGGTAGATTGGTTGGTATGGCATAAATATATGATTTAACCTGGGTAAAATTCTCATTTTTATTATATTAGCTAAACCCAACCACGAGCAATTGATGTTTTACCAATTAGTTAGATCTGATTTTATTTGTGTGAAAACTGTATTGTAGTTGTGTTCATAAAGGTACTGGGTTTATTTTGGCAGGTAGATTCCCAAATATTTTATAATGTCTACAGTAACTTTAAATGGGGTTTCTCTTACTATCTCTTGCTGTTGCACTTCGTTGGTAATATATAGGAATGCTGAGGATTTATGCAGATTTATTTTATATCCTGCAACTTTGCTAAATTTATTTATTGTCTCAAGAAGTGTTTTACTTGATTCTCTAGGATTCTCCAAGTATATCATCATATCATCTGTAAAGAGTGCTAGCTTAGTCTTTTCTTTGCCTAATTTGATTTCTTTTTCTTCTCTGATTGCTACTGCTAACATTTCTAGTATCAGATTGAATAAGAATGGTGATAGTGGACATCGTTGTTTCACCCCTGATCTTATTGGAAATGCTTTTAGTTTATCCCCATTACATATAATACTTGCTGATGGCTTTAAGCAGATGCTACCTATTATTCTAAGGAAAACTTCATTTATTCCTATACTTTCTAGTGTTTTTAATAGGAATGGACGTTGTATTTTGTGAAAGACTTTTTCTACATCTATTGAGATAATCATATGGTTCTGCTAGTTTTATTGTTGATATGATCAATGATACTGATGGTTTTCCTAATATTGAACCATCCTTGCATTCCTGTAATAAACCCAACCTGATCAAAATGTATTATTCTTGTGATAAGTTGCTTTGGTCTTTTTGCCAATATTTTATTTAAAATTTATGCATCTATATTCATGAGATTGGTATATAATTTTATTTCTCCATTTTGTCTCTCCCTGATTTAGGTATCAGTACCATATTTGTGTCATAAAAAGAATTTGGTAGGACTCCTTCCTCACCAATTTTCCCAAATAAAAAGAATTTGGTAGGACTCCTTCCTCACCAATTTTCCCAAATAATTTGTAGAATATTGGGATCCATTCATCTTTAAATGTTTGATAGAATTCACTAGTAAATCCATCTAGCCCCGGGGATTTTTTCCTAGGGAGTTCTCTGATAGCTTGTTCAATTTCTTTTTCTGAGATGGGGTTGTTTAAGTAACATATATTTTTGTAAATATTCATCCATTTCTCTAAGATTGGCAAATTTATGTGCACACAATTGGGCAAAGTAATTCCTAATTATTGTTTTAATTTCCTCTTCATTGGAGGTACATTCACCCTTTTCATTTTTGAGACTCAAAATTTGGTTTTCTTCTTTC
>JAQQSU010013128.1:0-11741 GCA_028627135.1 Pseudochirops cupreus | reverse complement strand
TGTGAATATTATAATGTTTTGAATGTTTGTCTTGATTTGTAATGGAATAAACAGAGTGTTCACTCTATTTTGTAATCTGAACTCTAAAAGCTGTTCACAGTAGCATTCCTTTGGGAATCTGCTGGTGAATGGCATTACACTCACTCTCTGAATCCGGATCTTCCATGCCAAGGGGGCTCACAACAGGCGGCTATCTGGGACCCATCGACACTCACCTGCAAGGCCGGCTCTGGGGCTGCCTTCCTCTGGACTCCAAGGTGCTTCCCCTCGCTCCAGCTGGGAGATCACAGCTGGCTTGGAAACGCTGAGTCCTGCTCATTGGAAACAAGATGAGGTTGGGGATGGAGTGTGATACCCCAATTAAATCCTAGTCCTGTCTCTTGGGAAAAGGGGATCCGGAGGCAGGTCCAGAAGATGGAAAAAAGGTCCTCTGAGTCATGCTCTCCATCGTGTGCGAGCGATGGGGGAGGAGGGACCCCTGGGAAGATTCTGACTCAAAAAGAAAATGTGTCCCTTTGACCCAGTCCCTGCTGGAAGGGTGTGAGCACAAGAGAGCAGAGCGGAAGCAAGGGAGGTACATCCTCCAGAATGATGCCACAAATGGAGCATCCAGTGTGCAGGTGACAAAGCCAGGCTGCTCCTGGGGAGCCCCAACACCCTGCCTCCAGGCTGCAGAAGCATGAGAAGTCTCTCTGTAGGATATAACTGTGGAACACCCCAGACATCTGCAGTGCTCACAGAGAGAAGAGCAAAGTCCCCACCCCGCCCCCAGGTCCCGGGTCCCAGGGCTGGCCTCCGTCCTCACCCAGGCACACTAGGTTCTGGTAGTTCTCCAGCATCACCTCCTGGTACAGCTCCTTCTGAGAAGGCACCAGCTGCCCCCATTCCTCTGCGGTGAAGTCCACGGCCACATCCCAAAATGTCACTGACTCCTGCAACACCAAGGACAGATGTGCTCATCCATGGACCACCCTCCCTCCATACAGAAGTATAGGTGGGGAGTGAAGCTCAGTGCCTGGGCTGTGGGGGCATTCTCTGTCCAGTCTCTGAGGACCCACTGTGTCCCTCAGTTACACCAGATGCTAATTCATGTAGCAAAACCATTGAAAATCTTTCCTTCTCTGGCTTTTAAGGCACCAGCACCCAGCAGTCCTGAGATACACAAGGTTCAGCACTCATCATCCCCATTCTGCTGACCAGAAAAGCGAGTCCAGGAAAGGCAGAGCGCTGGAGCGTGTTGAATCCTGCCTGCAAAGCCCCCTCTCTCCAGCGTCCTCTGCAGCGGGGCAGGATAAGGCAGGCAACAGGCCACCAGCACACTGGACACACTCCGGCCTCAGCATCTGCAGCAGACTCTACCTGAATCTACTCCTTATCCAAGAGTGGGGTGGAAGAGTCAAGAGGAGCCAGGTTCAGGCCCCGCTTGTGATTACTGCAGACTGTGACCCCAGCAGTGCTCTGACCCTCTCTGAAGGAATCCTGGAATGCATGGCTCTAAAGCCCAGCCCTATGGAGCGGCTAGGGCCCTCGAATCAGTACTTTCTGACCGACTGAAGCCCACTGAGCCCAGCAGGCCTCCCCTGGCGCCTGAGCCTCTGCCTGGCAATGGCCTAGGCCACCAGCTCTCCCCTTCCCTGAGCTGCGTTCAGCCATGCATTTACGGAACCGTAAGCAACAACAAAAGTGGGACTGCTGCAGGCCGGGCCCTCCCCCTTTGGGCCACGTGGAGCAGCCGACCTGGCCACATTTAGTGAAGCCCACAGAGCCCTTCGCATGAAATACGACCCGGGGCATCCCGAGGGAAAGCAGTGCTACCGAGACCAGGGTCTGAGATCCATCACCGAACTCCGCTCACAGACCCCCGTGAAGGGCTGCTGCTTCCAAGTTTCTCCGAGATTTGAGAGCGGAGGAAGCTGCGGCTTTGGGGGGCTTCGGGCCTGGGCCCTGCTGACAGAAACTCCAGGTTCCCTCCTGCCATAACACGCAGCCTGGCAGCCACAGCTAAGGATTTCTGCCCTACAGGAAAAGGCAGGAAAGGCATCCTTGGCTGGCAGGGGCCCTCTCCAGAGCCTGGCAGCACTGTCTGCTGACCCCCAAGATGCCCCAAGACCTTCCCCTCCCTCCTCAGAAGCTCAGAACCTGGCTCCTGGGGCTGTCTGTCCTCCCCCTCCCCACCTCTCACCCTCCTACCAGGTGTAATGGGAATGGGAGTCTGAAGATCTTCCCTGACCCTTAATAGACCTGGGGGGAGTTTGAAGACCTTCCCCTGCTCTGAAAGTAAACTCTGCCCCCCAGTAAACTGAATGTGGTCACATGGAACCTGTGGTGGGAGGAGTTTGCTGAAAGGAAGCAGAGCCCATAGGAGGTTGGGAGCCAGAGCGAGAGAGACGGTGGGAGAGTGAGGTGCTCACACAAGGAGAGAGAGAGGTTTGTGAGTAAATGTTGGTCTCATATTGGTTTGTGGGAAGGCTGAAGGATGGTACAGTTCTGTGTTGTTATGGCTTGTTAACTTCATTACTACTATGATGGAATTGGCTTACTGGTTTGGGGATTTGGCTTTCTGGTGTCTAAATAAATGGTTCAGTTCTGTCCTCTATATGGAGAGTTTGGTATATTTTGCAATCAAATGTCATGTGATACTTACAGTCATGGTCTTTATCATGATTGGGGGCACTGTAAATATTGCCGTGGCACTACAACCTCCCACCCTTAGGGTCCTCCAGCTTCAGGGGAAAGGGCTGGGACCCTAGATTAAGAAGGACTTGGGTACTTATGACTACAGCTGGCTTGGATGCTAGGATGGGGCTTAGGGAGACCACCACTCTTTAGAGCCAGGACCCTGGACTACAGGAGGAGGCTGAGTGGGACACATGATGGGTGGGGAAGGTCTGGCAGGAGCCCTGCCGCCAAGAGTTAGGTGCCATCTCCATCCTCCTCCCTGGGGTCTTGGTACTCAGCTCATTTTCGGAAGAGGGAGCAGGTCATTTCCGTTCTGGCCCTGGGCTCCAGCAGGAGGTTCCTGACTCTTCAGCTTGGGGGGGGGGGGCACAGCCAAGACCCCTCCCCCACCAGGGACCAGTCCAGGGGCACAGTCAGCTTGGCCTGAAGCAAAGTCCCTCCCATGCTTTGTCCTGAGTGGCCCCCCTCCCCAATAACCCCCCAAGCCATGGGGGGAAGCCCCATACACCCGAAAAGAGCGGATCCCCTGAGGGTCTGGACCACCTCTTCTCTTCCAATAATCGGCCAATAAAAGGCAGGAAGGATGAGCCCCGGCCACTCAGGAGAAGACGCTGGAGCTCCTGGCTGTGGAGGCCGAGGCCGGACGCTAGACCACCTGCCATCCGGCGTCGGGCACCGGCCCTCCTGAGTGTCCTGACAGCAGAAAGCCCGGGCCTGGCTGGGGAACACCCCAGGAGGCCGCCCCTCCTGGGGGTCTGGGGCAGGGGGCTCAGATGCTCCACTCACCTGGGGGGCCGCGGCGCTCAGGGGCATAGGGGCCATCCCCTCGTCCAGCAGGCTCCGGCTGGGAAGGACGTGGCGTCCGAAGGAAGTCCTGGGGATAATAAAAGGCGGTGAGACCGGGACGGCCCCCGCCACACACCCCCCCCCCCCCGTCCTTCGCCCCGCCCCCCGCCCCTCCCCCATGCCGACCCAGAAAGGGGGGGAGGGTCTCCCCCCTTCCCAGGAGGCTGCCAATCAAACTAGGACCATTGTCTGGGGCTAATTAGCAGTGATTACGGCCTCCACCCCCGGGGCGCTTCTGTTCTATCAGGGCCCCTCAGGGGCACTGGGGGTGTCAGGAGGGGGATCCCAGGCCGAACCCCAAAAAGGGCCAGAAGCCCGCCCCGCTGCCCACCACTGGTCGGGGGCAGCTTCCCGCTCGTGCGTCCTTGGGGGCAGTCGTGGAGAACAGGGGTCCCGGGGAGCCCAGAACGTGGCGGGGACCCAGCAGGGACCAGCTAAGGGCGGGAGGAGCAGCTGGGAGCAGCGGCGCTTTTGATTGGCTCACAGAACGCGCCCCCTCCAGGAAAGACCAATGGGTATGCCCCATCGGGACGGGGCGGGGCCGCAAGGGCTCGGAGGTGGACTGCGCATGCTCGACTCGAGCTCCAGCCCCTCCCCTCGGGACCAGCCCCCGGGCTTCCCAACCCGGAGTCAGGGGGGCTCCTGTACCCCATCCGCCGCCACCCGGCCCCCGGCCGTCACTCACCCCGGCTCGAGACGCGGGGCTCGGCCCCAACCCCTACCCCGGAACAGACTGCGGACGGAAGAGAGCTGAGGAGGGCCCTAAAGCGGAGGTCGCAGAGAGAGGGCGGAAGTGGAAATGACGCACGGGGCGCGACGCCTGGGGCCCGCCGATGCCGTATCTGTGGCAACGGGGGCGGGACCGCGAAAGGCATGCTGGGAGTTGTAGTCCTAGCGCCGCGGCCTGCCACACTGGGGCGGGGTAGGAGGACTGACGGTCCGGCCTCTTGAGGCGCCCTCTCCGCCCCTTCTTTCCTGCCCTTTTCCTGGTGGTCCAGTGCGGCTGCTGTGGGACCGACCCTGATCCGAGCCCCCAGGCCGCGGGTCCCACGGGGCGGGATCTTCTCCAAAGGAAAGCAGATCGCAGGCCCTCCCACCCCCGGATCCATCACCAGCCCCAAAGGCATTTGTGGTTTCTGGAGAGGCGTCCAAGGCAGCGCGCATGCGCTTTACAGATACCCTCAGGGCAGTAACGTTAAGTGACGTGCTCAGGGTCCCTCAGTGAGCCAATGTCAGGTGTTTGAGGGTAGATTCGAACTCAGGGCTTCCCGGGCCGCTGCTCCATCCACTGTGCCACCTAGCTGCCCCGAGGCACCCAATGAGGTGGAGCTCTTATGATCGTTCTCGTTTTACAAATGAGCAGCAGTGACTTGTGCAGGGTCACACAGCCAAGCTATCCGAGACAAGAAGAAAACCCGGCTTGCCCCCAGGGGTTTATATTTTATTCGAATATAACCTTGGATCCATCCACACACTCTGTGCCGGGAACTGTGCCAACCAAGTCACACAAACAGACCCTGCCCTCAGGGGGCCAGAGATGCCAAGGGAACCCAGAGGAGCAGGGCAAGGTGCAGGCTGAGGAGCAGCCGGCGTAAAGGGGAAGGCCGATGGACAGCGTGGAGTGGGAACGCCTGGCAGAGCCGCCAGCCAGCGTCCCAGTGCCCGAAAAGGAGGACTCACCCAGAGCAGAGGGGATCCCGTGTGTCTGCGTGCTGGCCGCGGGGGTTGCAGAGTTTGTAGAGAACTGTCTAAGAAGATAGCCAGGGAGGGAGGCAGGGGCAGAGGACTTCCTACTTATCTTCGAGGCAAGAGGGCAACCTGGGGCTTGGGGGAGTAGTGCATGCTAGCGTGGTCAGACCTGTTCTTCAGGAAAATATTTGGGCAGCTGTGTGGAGGATGGGGTTGGAGGCACCAGGATCAATTCCAGGATGATTGGAGCCTGAGAAAGCGTTCTGGGGGGTGTGCATTCAGAGAGAGGCACATGTGGAAGATGTTGGAAAAGCAGAAGCATGATCTAGAACACTGACTGGGAAAGGAGGCAGATACAAGACGATTTTCTGGAGATCTAGTGATGGAGGGCTCTGCAAAAGTCTGCTGTTGGAGTGACCACTTCGGCCACATTCTGAAGGAAGGCAGGGGTTCTAAGAGCTGGAAGGAGGGAAGAGGAAAGAGTGTAGGCACCGGGAATAGCCACTACCAAGGCACAGACGGCACGTGGTTTCTTGGAATCTGAAAAATGGAAGGGTCTTCAGGGGCCTTCTAGTTCAACCCAAAAGATCATTGTTATGGCTCCCCTGATAAATGGTCCAGGAAACGAGGTGGCACAGTAAATAGAGCTCTGGGCCTGGAGTCATGAAAACCTGAGTTCAAATCCAACCTGTATGTGACCCTGGACAAGTCACTTAATCCTATTTGCCTCAGTTTCCTCATCTGTAAAATGAGCTGGAAAAGGAAATGGCAAAGTATTCCAGTATTTCTGCCAAGAAAATGCCAAATTGGAGTCACAAAGAGGCAGACAGGACTGAAAGGACCCCAAAATAACAACAGCAATGGACATCCAACCTCAGCTTGAAGACTTTCAGGAAGGGAAGCCACCTCTTGTAAGCACAAACAAGGTGGGATTTTTGCTGTTTTCATTTTGGAGTTCAGTTTCCTAGGCTCAGGCTAAATTGTAAACATCTGAAGCATTAATCTCTTTTGAACCCTGATAATTCACAGCTGTCCTGAGTCATGTAGGTTTCCTGCCTTCTAGCTCTGAGCCAACCAGGGGCTGTTATATATTCTGGAAGGCTGGAATTTTGCTTTGGGGGCTTGCTCATGAGAAGGCCCTTTTGATTCCCTGGAGGACTCTGAGTAGCCTTTGTTAAAAGCCCCCTGACTACTCAGATGTTGGTGCTCTCTCAGTCTGAGAGTGAATGTTGGTGGTTGTATTACTTTGTTCAGATAGTTGGAGCCCTGTCTGTTGAATCTCTGTGCTAATTTCTCTTATATTTTCTATACTCACTTCTTTCTACTTATCTGTAATTAAAGTAAGATTGTTGACCCCTTTGAAGTTGTCTTTCCTTTAGAAAAGAGAGATCAAAGAACCTGGTCTGGCAGCCCATCCTGTGTGCTAGTGTGGTTGCTAATATTCCTCTAGAGCAGCAGTTCTCAACCTGTGGGTTATGTTCAATTTGATTCATAACAGTAGCAAAATTACAGTTATGAAGTAGCAACAAAAATAATTTTATGGTTGGGGGTCACCACAACATGAGGAACTGTATTAAAGGGTTGCAGCATTAGGAAGGTTGAGAACCACTGCTCTAGAGGCAGAAGTTCTGATGAAGAGTTCTAATTGTCAGAAGTTTTCTTAGACATCTAGCATGAACTGGCCTCTTTAAACCCTTCCGCCCAAAATTCTAGAATTTGCCCTCTGGGGTTAATCCCTCCTCCATGTGCTAGCCCTTCAAATGAACAAAGATTTTCTCCATGTCAACGTGCCCCTTTCTTTTAAGTAATCCTCAAATGAGGAAGAAGATGCCAAGACCCTTTTCCAACCTCTTTGGTCCATTCCTAAGGCTCTCAACTTGTTCAATGTCCTTAAATGGTGTCCTCCCACAATACTCTAGAGGAGTTCTAATAAGGGCAGAATGTAATGACAATCATTTTCCTATTCCTGGAAGTGATGCCCTCAACATACCCCAAGATTCTGTTCATTTTTTTGGCTCCCACATCACCTTGTTGATAAGTGAATTTGTGGTCCAAAAAAATTCCATCTGTGGGGAAAAATAAATTAGTCAATTTGATTAAAATGTGAAACCTATGAAGAACAGGAGTAAATTGACAGCTTCAGAAACATCATTCTGGGAACTTGGGGGAGAATGGACTGGAAGGGAAAGAGGTGGGAAGAACCATTGGGGGGCTATTGGAATAGTTGAGGTGACAGTGAGGAGGACCTGGATTTCATGGTAGCTGTAGGAGTGAAGAGAAGGGGACATTGGAGAGATTGCTGGGGATGACTTGGCAACTGATCACAGCGTTGGGTGAGGGAGGGTGAAAAGAGCTGAGGACGCTGAAGTGTCAAGTCTGGGCACCTGGAGGATAATGGCTACCTTGACAGACAGAGGAAGCTTGGGGGAGTGGGGATGGGGAACGGGCTCTGTTTTGGACATGTTGAATTGGAGATGACTACGTGACATCCAGGCATGAATAGACAAATGGCAAATGGATTGGGGAGAATGGAGGGCAGAAGAGAGACTAGGACTGGATAGACAGACCTGGGAATAAAAATGGGACTCACTGGAGCTGATGAGGTGACTAAGTAACAGAGTACATAAAGAAAAGGGGGCCCAGGACAGAGCCTGTGATTAACAAGCATTGATATGAATAAAGATTGAGAAAAGAGATAGAATGAGCAACCAGATAGGTGGGAGAACCAAGAACAAAGCAGGATCACAAAGTCCTAGAGAAGAGAGAGTATGATGGAGAAAGGATGATCCACAGGGTCAAATGCAGAGAGATCCAGGAAAATGAGGATCAAGAGAAGGCCATTGGATTTGGCAGTCTGTTCATGGAGAACTTCTGAGAGGGCAAATGCAGGGGGATGATGAAGTTAGAAGCCAGATTGAAGAAGGTATGGAAGGATGTTAGAGGGAGGACAGTAGAGACACTAGGAATAAATGGCTCCCTTGAGGAGATTAGCTGAGAAGGGGAAGAGAATTATAGGAAGATAACTAGCAGGAATCATTGGCGTTCAGTCGAGCCTGACTCCAGTGACCCCATGGACCACACTGTCCATAGAGTTTTCCTACCATAGATACTGGAGTGGTTTACCATTTCCTTCTCCAGTGGATTAAGGCAAACAGAGCTTAAGTGACTTACTCAGGATCACACAGCTAGTGAGTGTCTGAGGCCACATTTCAATTCAACTCGTCTTGACTCCAGGCATAGTGCTCTATCCACTAAGCCACCTCAGTTCCTGCTAGCAGGAATAGTAAGATCTACAGAGAATATTTTTAATGATGGGGAAGATTCGGGTATATGCAGCAGGAAGAAAGGAAGGAGGGAGAAGGGGGACAGGGGAGAGAGAGAGAGAGAGAGAGAGAAGGGGAGGGAGGGAGGGAAGGAGAGAGGAGAAGAGAAAGAAGAGAGGAGAGGAGAGAAGAGAACAAGAAGAAGAAAAGAGGAGAGGAGAGGAGGGGAATGGAGGGAAGGGGAAAAGAGGGAAGACATAAAGGAAAGGAGAGAGAAGGGGAGGGGAGGAAGAGAGAGAAGGGAAGGGGAGAGAGAAAAGAGAAGGTGAGGGGATAAAGAGAGAAAAAGAGAGAAGTGACAAAGTTGATTAGAAATTACAATCCCAGGATAGCTGTGTTTCCCCTGTATAGTGTATGTCCATAGGATAGCAAGATAAGAAAAGTCTCCCTATTCAAGGCAATATCTGGTCCCAGGTATCCTGTCCTTAATGGTTCACAAACAGGAAGCATGCTTCTGGTCAGCCTCATCTAATCCTATAGTTGCTGAAACAGGAAAGGGCATTTTTAGTTCACTCAGAGAGCAAGGTATGTCTGTCATGCCAGAAAATGTAAAGAATTATGGTAAATTAAGTTCAGAGTGGATCACAATGCGTCTCCTGATTGGCCAATCCAAGTTATAGGCCTTTATCAGATCTTGGGGGCTCAAAATTGCTTAGGGAGGGGTCTACAGTTCCCCTCCTTTTGGTCAAAGGTGTGCCAAATGGCGCCACCTGCAGACCAAAGTGGGAATGGAAAATTGCATGGGAATGCATGGGAAAACTTCACTCTTCCTTAGGAAGAGATGTCCACTTGGAAAGTTCCACTTGAAAGAGATCCCAAAAGGAAAATTCCTAGGAATATTATAGCCAAACCCCAGAGTTCCCAAGTCAAGGAGAAAATATTGCAAGCAGCCAGAAAGAAACAATTCAAGTACTGTGGAAATACAATCATGATAACACAAGACCTAGCAGCTTCTACATTTAGGGAATCAAGGACTTGGAATATGATGTTCTGGAGGGCAGAGAAGCTAGGATTAAAACCAAGAATCACTTATCCAGCACAAGTGAGTATAATACTTCAGGGAGAAAATAGACATTCAATGAAATAGATGACTTTCAAGCATTCTTGATGAAAAGACCAGAGCTGAACAGAAAATTTGACTTTCAAATACAAGACTCAAGAGAAGCATAAAAAGATAAACAGAAAAGAGAAATCATAAGGGATTTATTAAAGTTGAATTGTTTACATCCCTATATGGAAAGATATTTGTAACTCATGAGATCTTTCTCAGTAGGAGAAAAATAAATGGATGGGTAGATGGATGGATAGATAGATGGATGGATGGATGGATAGATAGATAGATAGATGGCACAGGGTGAGTTGAATATGAAGGGGTGATATCTAAAAAATAAAATTAAGGGGTGAGAGAAGAATAAATTGGGAGGAGAAAGGAAGAGATAGAATGTGAAAATTATCTCACATAAAAGAGGCAAGAAAAAAAGCTGTTACAATGGAGGTGAAGAAGTGGGAGGTGAAAGGGAATGAGTGAACCTTATGTTCATCAGATTTGGCTTAAGGAGGGAATAACATACACACTCAATTGGATATCTTCCCTACAGGAAACTAAGGGGAGAACGAGATAAGGGAGGGGGGGAAGGGGATGATAGAAGGGAAGGCAGATTGGGGGAGGAGTTTGTCAGAAGCAAACACTTTTGAAAAGGAACAGGGTCAAAGGAGAAAATAGAATAAGTGGGGGTTGGGATAGAATGGAGAGAAATAGTTAGTCTTTTACAACATGACTATTATGGAAGTGTTTTGCACAGCTACACATGTATAATCTATGTTGAATTGCTTGCCTTCTCAATGAGGGTATGTGGGAAGGGAAGAAAAGAGAGAATTTGTAACTCAATGTTTTAAAAACAAATATTAAAAATTGTTTTTATATGCAACTGAGAAATAAGATATACAAGTAATGGAGTAGAGAAATCCATCTTGCCCTACAAGCAAATAAGGGGGAAGGGGATAAGGACGGGGATGTGATAGAAGGTAGGACAGACTGGGGGAAGGGGTAATCAAAATGCACACCATCTTGGGCAGGGAGGGGAGAGATGGGAAGAAAATTTGGAACTCAAAATCTTGTAGAAATGAATGTTAAAAATTAAAAATTAATTAATTAATTTAAAAAAGATAAAAATATTACTGCTCTCAGAATCCCTTTAAACAATGGAAACATCTTAAGGTGAGCCTTAAGCAGTTTGCGTAAATTTTTGCACATGTTCTAATTCCAGATTTAAAATAATTTTGGATTTTCCATTAAAATAACACAAAAAGACCTCATAAGTTACTGTTCTTCACTAACATAACTGTGTATAATAGAATTCTACTCCTTAAACAAAAGAAGAGGTTCCTATAACCTCACAGGTTGATGGATTTATGTCCTTGTTTCACCAACTTGTTTGTTCTTTTCTAATTATACTCAGTCTAAAAGAATGAAACATTTCAGGAATTGAATCTTATACATATGGTAAGTTCAAAGACTAATTTAACTCTTGCTTAGGCCATGGAATGACCAAAAATTCAGATCACAACAGCAAGATCTCTTCTGCTTTACAACTCATTACATTCATTTAGCAATAAATTATCTTCCAAGTGAAAATTTAGTAGGCCTTTTAAAAAATCACAAAAGAGACTATTCAAAACATCTCTTTTAAAAGTATTTCCCCTTCTTTAAAAACAGTTTCAAATTTATCCTAATGTTAAAAGGAATATTCACTAAGCTTTTATGAAGAAAATTACTTAGAAAGTTTTCAAGTGATGGGCATCTGTCTCTTCCTCCTAAAAGCCAAAATAACTTTAAACATTGGGATTCATTAAAACTAAAAATTAATCAAAACAATGGTGTACAATGGCCTAAGTAACATAAATTCCCAAAGCATCATAACAAACTAAATTCCTAGTTATTACAGAATTCCTAGATATCCCAAAGTTCTTTAGCCAAAAAGGTGTTGTAATGGAGTGAAGATAGCTTTTATAAATCAATAACACAGCCAACTGAATTGGCTTTATCACAATAACAAAGTTTACCAGACCTTTAAAAATTTTACTTATTATCTTTTTTTCCTTTGTCCATTGTATCAGCAAGCACCCCAGCACACCCAGGGGGGCTGCTAGCACAGGCTCTTAGATCTGCTTTTCTAAAGGAAAGCAACTCAAAATGGGTTAACA
>JAQQSU010013127.1:0-11741 GCA_028627135.1 Pseudochirops cupreus | reverse complement strand
TTTTCTCATATAGAAGAGGCAAGGGATAACTGTTACAATGGAGGGGAAGAACAGGAAGGCAAAAGGGAATGGGTCAAACTTACTTTCATTGAATTTGGCTTAGGGAGGGAATGACATACACTCTAAATTGGGTATCTTGCCCTGCAGGATAGTAGAGGGGATGGGGATGAGAGGAGGGATGAAGGAGGGGAGGGCAGGTTGTGGGGGAGGGTAGTTAGGAGCACACACTTTTGAAAAGGGATAGGGTCAAAGTAGAGAATAGAGCAAGTGGGAGGTGGAATAGGATGGAGGGAAATACAGTCAGTCTTTCAGAATATATCCACTATGGAAATGTTTTGCATAATGACACATGCGCAACCTATACTGAATTGCTTATCTTCCCAGTAAGGGTAGGTGACAAGGAAGGAAGGGAAAGAATCTGGAATTCAAAGTTGCAAAATCAAATTTTTAAAAAAATTAATTATTATTGTTATTATGATTTTTTACATGCAATTGGGAGATAAGATATACAGGCACTGGGGTATGGAGAGACATCTTTCCCTACTGGAAAATGGGAGGAGTGATGGTGGAGGATATAGGAGAGAGCAGATTGGGCGAGGGGGTATACAGTGGGATTGCTGTTTTGGGGTGGTGGGTAGGGGAAAGTTGGGGAAAAATTTATAACTCAAAATCTTGTGGAAATGAATGATGTAAACTAAAAATAAACATAAAATTTAATTTTAAAAAAATTCTACTATGCTTTCTTTGTGGATGGAGCTCTGCATCTGAAACCAAGAAGATCTGAGTTCCAATCTGATGTCAACAACACTCATTAGCTGTGTGACCCTGGACAAGTCTCTATACTGCTCTTAGCCTCAATGTCTTTATCTGTAAAATGGGGGTGATAATCACACTTACCTCCCAGGGATGTTGCAAGGACCAAATGAGATAATATTTGTTAAGCACTTTGTAAACCTTAAATTCTTATGTAAATATTAACTGATAATTATAGAGTATGATTATCTTCAGAAAGAGAGGAAGAGCAAGATAGAGACAATTGGTTTGGGTATTCCAATCATATTGTATAGAACCATTCTCTCTACCATGCTGTGACTTGTTAATAGGATTTTTTTCACAAGGATCACCTTTCAATCCCATCTGTGAGGATGTCTCTTAAGATATCAACAAGCATTAAGTGCCCGTTATGTGCCCATTCTTGGGAATAGAAAGAGAAAAATAAAGGAATACTCCTTGCCCACAGACAGGAGGGACAATGAGAAGAACTGCCCCTTACCTACACTAGGTGGTGCCACAATGCACAGAGCACTGGACGTGGAATCAGGAAGACTCATCTTCACAAGTTCAAATCTGGCCTCAGACACTCACTAGCTGTGTGACCCTGGGCAAGTCACTTCATCCTATTTGCCTCATTTTCCTTATCTGTAAAGTGAGCTGGAGAAAGAAATGGCAAATCACTCCCATAGTTTTGCTAAAAGAACCCTAAATGGGGTCACAAAGAGTCAGACACAAGTGAAAAATGACAACCAACAAAATGGAGAAGAAAGGATGTGAAGGCCCGAGGATATAAAAACAAATAGTTTCTTCTCTGGACCTCCATTGCCTCAACTCTAAAATGAGGGGAAGGGGCTGGACTAAGTGGCCTCTAAGGGGAACTCAAGAACTCCCAGAAGGATTGGGAATCAGTGAAGCTATCATGGAGAAAGTCACATTGGAGACACACTTTGAAGGAAACTAGGAATTCTTAGCGTAGTATTTTCTGCATAGTAAATTCTTAATAAATGTGTTTTCATTCATCCATTCTAAAAGGAAGAGGAGAGGAAGGCATGCATTCCAAGAGTGGGGAATCTCTGTACAAAAAACACAAAGAAAGAAGATGGAAGGTCTAGTGGGAAGAATAATGAGAAGGCCCATTTAGCTAAAGTGTAGAATTTGTGAAGGCCAGTGATATATATAACATGCCTGGAAAGGTAGGTTGGGACCAGTTTGTGATGGGCTTTAAATGCAAACCTGAAGAATTCAGAGACAAGAAAGGCTCTTCACAGTCACACATGTAGTAGGCATCAGAATCAAAACTGTGAACCTAGGCCTCTTTTGTCATCAGGGCCAGAGCTCCTATCACTGCACCACACTGCCTCTAAACACTACCTCAAGGTGACACTGTCTATCTCCAAACTGGATGATTGCTGCAGTCACTTACAACTGTGGTACTCGCAAGTAAGACCACAGAGCTGGACAGAGGTCATGCACATTTGCTAAGCCAGAGCTGATTCAGTGACATTGTTGCTGACTTTTGGCATTGAGTATTCATGCTTCCTTATTCATCAAAGATTCTGCAGCCTCTGAGTATTCCTGTCTTCTTGGAGAGGCTTGAGGCTGGTTAATTTAGTCCTCAGAGCTGAGGTTTGTCTAATAAGTGCAATAAAATGGATTGGTCAATGAGAGATTGGAGGAGGCTGTGGTGTCATCAGTGGAAATTCATGTTAGATATGGTGCCATGGATTTGGTATCAGTGAATCTGGATTCAAATTGCGCCTCTTTCACTTACTACCTTGGCAAAGTCACTTAACAATCACCAAATATGTGTAAAATGCCTACCAAGTACCAGGTACCAGGCTAAACACTGGGAGCACAAAGACAAAAGTGGAACAATGTCTGCCTTAAGACATTTACTTTCTAGTGGGAAAGACAAAACACACATAGGATAGGGACTAGACTAGTGATTTCATTTATATAGTTGGTCTAATCAGGTACTGTTGGACACACTATACATTGTCCCTGAAATTGTGATGTCATTTTGGCCCTCTTCGGGTATGAAGGACAACAACCAGCCAAGCAACACCCAAGATCCTGTTTGTTCTCCCTCCCTCCCCTCTCATTGTCTGTCTCTGTATGTCTTTCTCTGTCTCTCCTTCTATCGCTGTCTCACTCCACTTCCCCTATCTTTGTTTTTTGTGCCTTTGCCTCTCTATCTCTCTGTCTGTCTCTTTCCTCTATCTGTCTCTTTCCCTCTCTCTTTCCTTTCCCTCTCTGTGTCTTTGTCTCTCTGTTTCTGTCTTTATCTCTATCTCTGTCTGTCTGTCTTTCTCTCCTCTCCCTCTGTCTCTGTCTCTGTCTCTGTGCCATTGTTTCTCTGTCTCTCACTCATTCACTCTCTCAATATCTATCTCAGATAGATAAAGCATATGTATTCATGCATGTATATATTACATATATATGTGGAGCATATCCTTTATTTACCAGTCCTACATTAACTTGACTCTGGACCCTACCAGTTAATTACCTAGGATAAGGGGAGGGACTTGCTCTGTGATTTCATTTGCCAGTAGAAGTAACTCCTGAGTGAGGAAACTCCCTCTAACAATGCCATGCAGTACCTTCTTGACAACTTGGTGCTGAAAAGTTAAGTGACTTGACATGACCAGCATATGCCAAAGGTGAGACCTGAACCCAGGTTTTCTTGTCTTCAAGGCTATTTCTCATACATTAGAAGAATATATAAAATGCACACACGGTCCTTCTCTGTGTCTCAGGTCCCTTTTCTGTAAAATGATAAGCTTGGACTAAATGTTCTCTAAAATCCCCTCCAACTCTAACACTATGGTACTGTGATAACCTCCAAGAATTCTCTTTTCATATCTCAAACTCAACCAACCCAAAGGTAACCCTTTAAAAGCCTCAAACCATTTAAACCATCAGTTTTAGGATAATGATTAGCAGAGCCCAAGTCAAAGAACCTGATTAAATCAGTCCTTTCATACAGAAGGGAATCATGGGATTCAGATTTGAAAGGGATATTAGCTGCCATGTAATTCAACCAAGATACAAAAAATTTTCTCCTCTTTTTGACCATGAAACTTTTGCTTTAAAATCACCAATGAGAACAACACCTTTATTTTGCAGATAAGGAAACTGAGTTCCAGAGAGGTGGAATGACTGAGCCCAGCTTACACAGAAGAGGTAGAATTTGAACCCAGGTCACCTTAGGCATACTAGCTCAAGGGAAACGTCTACCTTTTTCCATTTTTGGATAGCTCTCATTATTAGGAAGTGTTTCCATATATCAAGCCTGAATTTGCTGTTTTGCAGATTCCACCCATTTCTTCTGGTTCTGCCTTCTAGACTCAAATTGCACTCCAGTAGATTTGTGTATGACATGATGTTAAGCTGTGGACAGAGAGTATAAGCTACTTAAAGTCAGGGATAATGTTTCTCTTCCTGCTATATCTTACATGGCGTCTAAGTACATTGCCAAGCCCTTGGACATGGTTACTAAGTTATATTAAGTGCATTGTTCAGAAGCAATGCACTTCATTTCTATGGGTTTACATTTAAATAATTCAATTAGATGAGCCATAAGGTCTTAGTCAATTCTAAATCTATGAATCTGGAGTTCTATTAGTTTAAAAGATGAATTTCATTAAAATATTTTAATGATGTTTATAGCAGCTCTCTTTGTGGTGGCAAAGAACTGGAAATTTCAGGGATCTCCATCAATTGAGAAGTGGCTGAACAAGTTGTGGCATATGTTTGTGATGGAATACTACTGTGGCATAAAAAATGGTGACCTCAATGATCTTAGAAAGGCATGAGAAGACTTACATGAATTGGTGAAGAATGAAGTGAACAGAACCAAGAGAACATTGTATGCAGTAACAGCAGTCTTGTTTCAAGAATGACTTTGAGTGACTAAGCCATTTTGACTATTATAGTTACACTAATTAAAAATAAAGGACATATGAAGAGAGATGCTACCTGCATCTCAAAAGAGAACTGATAAACAGAAGTATATATAGAATAATGTAACACACACACACACACACACACACACCTATTGGTGTCTAATGGTAGCCATTTCTAAGGTAAGGGGGGAGGAAAGGAAGAAAAAATCGGGGGAAAATTCACATAACTGTGTTGTGCATTTGGAGGGAATAGCAAATTGTATATGGTAGGTTTGCAGTTTTGTGTACAATGATCTTTTTTTTTATTGTATTATGTTATGGAAGTGCTTGTTTTGTTCCCTGAATTGAGAATAAAATAAAAATGTTTTAAAATGAATTGGTACTGATTGCTTTTGTTTTTATACAGCCTGAATTTCCCTCTGCATCCCTCTCTCTCTGCCCCAGAGCCATGTTCTCTGACTATCTAACAATTTTAACACCACCATGCCCAAGAAATTTCCAGGAAGAATGATGAGACAAGAATCTATCAGAGATTCTAAAGTAACCACAGAGTAACTAGCCCAAGGAAGAAGCTTTGACTGTAGCATATTAAAATGTGCAGCAGCCTTAGAATCAGCAGAGACATGTTCACATCCTCAGTCTGATAACTGTTAACTGTACCTGGGGGTAATTAAATTAATTGCTCTAAATTAGACTTTCCCCATTGTAAAATGAAGGTGATAACATTTGTACCATATACCTCCCAAGGTTATCATGAGAAAGGTTCTTTGTGAATTTTCTAGCACCCATCGATTGGAGAAGGATCAAACAAACCATGGTACATGAATCTAGTAAAAGACGGTTGCACCATGAGAAACAATAGATGGAAGGAATGCACAAAATAGGGGGAGATCTGTAGGCACTGACACAGAACAAAGAAAAGAATGAAGAAATTAATATGCAACAATAAGCAGATACCGATTGGTTTTGATCAATTAATTGATTGTTGGTCACATGCTCAAAAAAAGAAAAGCAATGTTGGAGAAATAGGTAGAAACTTGATGTCCAGTCTCAGACTTTGTCTCATGCAATGCTAATTGGGGACAGAACTGTCTGGATGCACCAGAAGAGGAGCCACTCCCTCATTGACACAGGAAGTTCAAGAGAGAGACTTACAGTCTCCACACACCCCAGGAGGGGAGAAAGGGGAAGAAACAAGCACCAAGCACTGTGTTAAACACTGTACAAATATTATAATGTTTGATCCCCACAACAACCCTAGGAGATAAGCGTTATTATTATCTCTATATTACAGATGAGGAGACAGAGAAAGACAAAGGTTAAGGGCCTTGCCCCGAGTCATACAGCTAGCAAGGTTCTGAGTCTTCCTGACTCCAGACACTGTGTTCTGTGTATTCTACCGCCTAGCTGTCTCAAGTAGACGGGAAGAAAGAGCCTCAGAACGTGGGTTTACTCTCAGAGTTGCAGCTGATGTAATGGATAGAACAATGAACTTGGATTCATATCCTTAATAAGTGTGAGATCCTGGGCAAGTCACTTAACCTCTGAACTTTTTTTCTCAACTGTAAAAGGAGAGGAATGGACAAGATGGTCTCTAAAATCCCCCTTGAGTTATAAATCTATTATCCTTTTAAGTTCTTCTGAGCAGGCTGAGCTTCCAGGCTCAGCGGCTAACCAACCATCTTTGACCTAGTCTCCAGTCATGAGAACCAAGTGACAATTGAGGTGATGACTTCATCATCCCAAAACACAAATCCTTCAGTGTTGAAACATACATGTTGCCAAAAGTTTCCAGGGGAGCTCAGCTGAGCTCCAATCCAAAGCCTATTACAAATATACAAAGTGGCCGTAATAATGTAATCAATAACATCAAAATACAGTTATACACCAACTAATTGTGATGAGCAATCCCATGCCTTTAGAACTGCTAATGAAATCCATATCCCTCCTCTCAGAAGAAGATTATGATTAGGCTGTTACACTGAATTCTGTTTTTTCTGGCTTTGTTTAAAAGCTATTCCTCATTACAAGGAAGAGTTCAATGTGGGGGAGAGCAGATGAGGGGAATTAAGTCCAAGATAAAACAAGACAACAGCTGGCCACAGTGGCTCTCCGTTGCAATCCCAGCTACCAGGGAGGCTGAGGCTATTGGTTCCTTTGAGCTCAGGAGTTTTAACCCTGAAGACTGATGAAGCCAGCCAAACTCTGGGCACCCAACCTGCTAGCTTGAGCGTAGGTTGGGAGAGTAAGCCCAGCATATTTGACATCAAAGTTACCTTTGTGCTAAATGATATTTGGGGGAACACTTAGGTCTGTAATTCTACTGATAAAGGAACCTAATTCATTCATTTATCTAGAGTTAGAAGGGATCTCTGAGACCATCTAATCCAACCACTTCATTACACAGGTGAGGAAACTGAGGCCAGGGATGCTAATTGATCTACCCAAAGTCAGTCAGGTAAAATTCAAATTTCTGGTGAGGAAATGATGATGATGATGATGGTGATGATGGTGATGATAATATTTATGTATTGTTTAAAGGGTTACATTTTACATGTTATCTCACTTGATCCTCACAATAAATCTATGAGTTTCCATCATTATCCTTAATTCCAGAGAAGAGGAAAATGTAGGTCACCACAGTCTCCATTATTTAGAGTTTTAAAGAGATACCTAAAGCATTGAGAAATTAAATTACTTACAGCCGGTATGTGTCAGGGATCTTCAATGTAGAACAGAAGAGTTTAATCTTTCTTGTGTCATAAATTCTTTTGGCAGTTGAGTGAAGTCCATAGAGTCATCCTCAGAAATACATTAAAATATTATATAAATATTATAATATAGATTATATAAATATTAATATAATATATTAACTACATAGAACAAAGAAGAGCAATTATATTGAAGTATAATTAACAAAATATTTTACATTTATGAAATAATATTGAATATTTTAACATTTTAACAGTAAAATATTTTTAAACAAAATTAAATTTTTTTAAAGTTCATTGGGCTATATCTTCCTAACTCTGAAGCCAACTTTCTATCCATGAAGTCAAGCTAGTAGAATATTTAAATTAGACTTTAAGTGGCTGCATTAATACTCTGGATCATCTTTCTCCCCTTTCCTCTCAAAATATGATGCCTGGATTGACTTATTGGTTGGTTCCCTAAAGGGAAGGACACAAACCAAACAAGTCAATCCACAAATCCTGATGGATTTTTCATTGCTATATGCAAAGCATTGTGCTGGTACTATGGGAAATATAGAAGATATGAACCTTGCCTTCAAGGAGTTCAGAATCTAATTGAGGGATCCAGACTAAAAAAAGACAGAATACTGGATTTGGGGGTGGCTAGGTGGCACAGTGAATAGAGCACCGGCCCTGGAGTCAGGAGGACCTGAGTTCATTTCCGGCCCCAGACACTTAACAAAAAACTAGCCATGTGACTTTGGGCAAGTCACTTAACCCCAACTGCCCTCCAAAAAAAAATTTTTTTAAAAGAATACTGAAGAAATATGATGTTAAACAAGTGTGTGTGTTAAACAAGTCATGTGATTTCACTTAGGCTTTAGTTTCCTCATTGTAAAATGGAGATGGTTAGACTAGTTGACCCCCTTACAACTCTAAAATCCTATGGTTAATTCCTAGAAAACAGTTAAATATATAAATAGAAGTATTTTAGAATGACTTTACACACAAAAATATGTGCTAATATGTCTAACATCTAACGGTAGTCGTCTCTAGGGCAGGGGATGGGGGTGGGAAGGAAGAAAATTAAAAAGAAATTCATATGATAACTTTATCATATATTTAAAAGGAATAACAAGTTGTACATGAGAGTTGCAGTTTCATGTGCATTTTTTAAATTATTCTGTGTTATGAAAATGATTGCTGTATTCCATAAAAGAAAGAGAAAATAAAAGAAAATTTAAAGAATAAGTATCAAAAGAGAATTCAATGTAAATGAAGCTTTTTCAGTTTCTTCTTAGTCTGCAGACGCTATGCTCCACTCAGATTTTCAGCAATAAACAGATCAGCGCATCAATGGGGTTCAGGCTGACCCTACAGGAAACTAAACACAGCATGGCTTTCTAAGGAAAGAGAGACCCAAATCCCTAACCACACGCCCTAAGGGAACAGAAAATGTTCTTGACCTATTCTCCTCTTAAACCATGACTTCAACTTCCCAGTATGGGAGCTATTCACATGGACTTCACCAATCTGATTACAAGCAAAGAAATCATGGACTTGGTGCAGTGACTATAAAATTTTATAGCAGAGCATGTTATCACTTGAAATGATTCTCAGGAGTTAACGTTTTACTCTACTTCTGAAAGAAAGTTTTTCCACTTGAAGAAAGAGCACTCATTATGAGAACTAATAACTGGTATATGCTGTGTATGCATTTTTAAAATTAGACAACGGACTGATCGGCCCACTGACCAAAGTTTATGGCCCTGAGTCAAGTGGAGGTTAGTGACAAAACATTGAACTTTCCAAATGCTTTTTTTTAATGTTTAAATCTCATAAGGGGATCACTCCCTGGAAACTGGAGCCTTCAGTTAGAGAGGCTTTGGGGCACAGTAGATTTTGTCACAAGCACTTGGCAAAATACACGTTGTGCTGAAAAGGAACTGAGAAGTTATCCAGTGCAACCCCTTCCTTTTACAGATAAGAAAGCTGAGGCTAGAAACTGGCAAGTGACAGATTTATAGAATAATGGATATTATTATAAAGCTAGAGCAGAAGGGATCTGAATGTGCATCCAAATTAGTTTTTTACAAATTTTATTTATTTTATTTATAAATACATTTGACTTATTTCTTATAGATAAAATATATTTGTTTTATTTATAGTTATAAAATTAGCACTTGAACCCAAGGCCACTAACTTCCTTGTGTAGTATGTGTGTATGTTTGTACTGCTCATGTAGGTGATGTGTGTCCACGTGGTTCAGTCTAGATGTGGCTCACAGATAGGAGTAATAGGTATCTCTGGAGTCTCTTCTACCCACCCTTCTCCAGAGGAAAGCTTGATTCCTGCGAGGAGGCAAACTAATGGCATGACAAGGCTTAACTGCTATGTTCTCCTCAGAGAGGTAGTACTGAGCTAGCATTATATCTATCCACTCATTCCCAAATATTGTTAGTCTTGGGGAAATATTTTTTTTAGGTTCAAGCACTGCTTCTGATCATTTTCTCTTAATGAAGAAAAAGTGTCCCAAGCTGTATATTCAAGGCTTGACTCCCTTCCCATCAAATGGTAGTCACAGAAACACTATATGTGGTACCTAGTACAGAAACCCATTTATCCAAGCCAATAATGAGCAGAAATTGGAGAAGGTATACCAATGAGGATATATACCAGCCAAGACAGAGTGAAGGAGCATTTGGGAGCAAGAAATTTCAACTCAACCAAGGAAAAATCTAAAATACCAGATCCCATCCAAGAAGAAATGCCCCCAAAATATCTAGTGTAGCAAGTTGGGGATAGAGATATGATCAAGGGACTAGCTTCTCCAGTACTGGTTTCTTCTCAGCATCTTTTTCTTCAGGGACTTCTCCCTAAAGAGAATCTGGAAACCTAACTAGAATAAGAGAGAGAGAGTGAGAGAGTGAGAGAGAGAGAGAGAGAGAGAGAGAGAGAGAGAGAGAAGGGAGGGAGGGAGAGAGGGAGAAAGGAAGGAAGGAAGGAAGCAAGGAAGGAAGGAAGGAAGGAAAGAAAAAAGGAAGGAAAGAAGGAAGGAAGGAGAGATATACAAGGGAAATATATTTCAGACATGGGAGACCACCTGTGCAGAGATCTAGAGGGAAGAAATGGACTGCCTTTCATAGCCGGAGATGGAATGTGCTATACATGATGTTCAGTCATTTTTCAGTGTGTCCAATTCTTCGTGACACCATTTAGTGTTTTCTTAGGAAAGATACTGGAGTGGTTTGCCATTTCCTTCTCCAACCTATACGTGGCAGGCACTCTTAATATATGAGCTCCTTAAGGATACTGCTGTGTTTTTGGCTTTCTTTGTGTCTGCAGCACTCAGCACAGAGCCTTGCACATAGTACACCAAATCCTGCCTCAGACATTTAGCCACAGTGCAGACACTGGGCAAACCACTTAACCACTCTCAGACTATTTCCTCATCTGAAAAAATGGGAACCAACCTCAAGGGTTTTTGTAAGAATCAGATAAAATAATATATGTAAAATACTTTTGTTGCATTGTTGTTCAGTTGTGTCTGATTCTTCATGACCCCATGGACCATACTGTCCATGAAGTTTTCTTGGCAAAGATGCTGGAGTGACTTGCAATTTCTTTCTTCAGTGAATTAAGGCAAACAGGTTTAAGAGACTTGTCCAGGGGTCAAAGAGATAGTAAATGTCTGAGGCTGGATTTGAACGTAGGTCTTCTTGACTACAGGCCAACTGTTCTATCCATTGAGTTACCTGCCTCCTAGGTAAAGAAGGGTTAAGTGACTTGCCCAAGGTCACACAGCTAGTAAGTGTCTGAGACTAGATTTAAATTCAGGTCCTCCTGACTCCAGGCCCAGCATTCTATCTACTGAGCTATCTAGCTGCCCCAGTAAAGGGCTTTGCAAACCTTAAAGTCCTATGTAAATATTACCTATTGTTATTACTGTTATTATCATAGCTAGTAAGCATTTAATAATATATAGTTAGTAATAATTATAGCTATAATTATTATCATAGCTAGTGAGTACTTAATAATAAATAAAAATAGCTAGTAAGCACTTAGTAATAAATAAATAATAACTAGCAAGCACTTAAATAATAAATGTCTGTTGAGTGACCAACCTGTCTGAAATCTATGAGAAGATGGATGAGATTGCTTCTAGGCAAGCAAGGAAGCTGGGAAAGCTACAGGTTTGGTTTATTGTATATTTGAAAAGCTACCTGGTACAAACAAAGCCAATGTAACCAAGATTAAGAGGGAAGTGGGAAATTGGGAAAGAATATTTACAACCAATGTCTCTGATAAAGGCCTCATTTCCAAAATTTACAGGGAATTAAGTCAAATTTACAAGAATACAAGTCATTCC
>JAQQSU010013126.1:0-11741 GCA_028627135.1 Pseudochirops cupreus | reverse complement strand
AGATCAGGATTGCCCCCACACTCTTTTTTTTTACCTTCAGCTTAAGCATAATATGTTCTACTTCAGCCTTTTACCTTTAAACTGTGTGTATTCCTCTATTTCAAATGTGTTTCTTGTAAACAACATATTGAAGGATTACTATTTGTAACCATTCTGCTATCTGCTTTTTTATGTAAGAGATCATCCCATTCACGTTCACAGCATTTGTGTCTTTCTCTCCATTGTATTCCCCCTCACTACTGTTAATGCTTTTCTTTCTCCTTCTCCCTTCTCACTACAGTTTTGCTTTTGACCACTTCCTTCTATGTGTGCCTTCCCCTTTATCTGACCCCCTTCATTTTCTTTTCTTTTTTCTTTACTACTTCTTCCCTCTCTTCTAGCCTTCCCTCCCTTTTCTTTCCCATATCCCCTCCAATTGCCTATAGGGCAAGTTAAATTTCTATACCTGAGTATGTTATTCCCTTCTTGAGCCAAATCAGATGAGTAAAGTTCAAACAATTCTCATCTTTCCTCTAATGTAATATGTCTTTGTCCCTCTTCATGTGCTATAATTTACCCTTTTCTGTCTCCTCTTTTCCTCTTCTCCCATTACAATACTCTTTCGTTCTTTAACTAGGGTTTTTATCATTACATCAAAATCAACTTAAATCCACCTCCTCTGTCTATGTATTTCCCTTCTAGATGTCCTAATAAAGATACAGTCCTCAAGAATTATAAGTATCATCTTCTCATATAGGTATGTAAACAGTTTGCCCTTATTGAATAACATTTTTTTTCCTTTCCTGTTTAACTTTTTATGCCTCTCTTGAGTCTTTTAATTGAAGATCAAATTTTCCTTTGTGCTCTGGTCTTTTCATAAGGAAAGTCTGAAAGTCCCCAATTTCACTGAATACTCAGCTCCTCCCCTGAACAATTGTGCTCAATTTTACTGGGTAGTTAATCCTTATTTGTAATCCAAGCTCCCATGCCTTACACAATACCACATTCCAAGCCCTTCTATCTTTTAATGTAGAAGCTGTATGGTCCTGCATAAACTTGGTCGTGGTCCCATGATACTTGCATTGTTTCTTTCTGACTCCTTGCCATATTCTCTCCTTTATCTGATAATTCTGGAATTTGGCTACAACATTTCTTGTCATTTTCAATTTGTGATCTCTTTCAGGAGGTGATCAGTGGTTTTTTTCAATGACTATTTTACCATCTCTTTCTAGGAACTCAGGGCAGATTTTCTTGATGATTTCTTTAAAGATCCTTTCCAGGCTCTTTTTTTTTTATCATGGCTTTTAGGTAGACCAGTTATTCTTAAGTCATCTCACCTGGATCTGTTTTCTAAATCAGTTTTTTTAAAGACATATTTTATATTTTCTTCTATTTTTTTTCATTCTTTGAATTATATTTGCCTGATTCTTGATGTTTCCTAAAGTCATTAGATTCCATTTGCCCAACTCTAATTTTTAATGAATTGTTTTCTTCAGTTAGCTTTTTTACCTCCTTTTAGTCAATTCTATTTTTAAGTTGTTGTTTTCTTCAGTGTACATTTTTTTTCCATTTTGTCAATTGAATTTTAAAGGAATTGTTCAATTTTCCTTTTACCTCTCTTATTTGACTTTTAAAATCCTTCTTCAGCTCTTCCAACAAGGGTTTTTGGGCTTTAAACCCATTCATATTCCTCTTTGAGGTTTCAGATGTGGGTATATTGACAGTGCTGTCCTTTGTTTTTATCTTCCCTGTCACCAAGATACTTCTCTATAATCATTGTTTTCCTTTTTTGCTTTTTGCTCATGCTGTTTGTCTTTTTTCTGTCTTATAAATTTGATCTCTTCTTCCATTGTTCAGTGGCTGTCCAAGGCTTCTTGTACTGGGGACTAGGGGTCTGGTTACTGGTTTTGTGTGCTTGGGCCTGAGCTGCTGGCAGCTGGAGTTTGTAGTGATCTGGTAGTTTATCTGGTTGCTCCTCCACCCTGGGGATTTACCTCCCTCCTTCCTCCCTCCCTCCCTCTCTCTCACACAAAACTGTCTGCCACTACCCTTCTGCTCAGAATTTCCAATTTCCTATACCAGGATATTGGTTGAGAGCTCAAGTATTATTCCCTGCTTTGGTGAAGCATTATCATAGGATTTCATGTGAAGAGTAAGAGTAATGGCTTATGTTATTGTGATACTTTTCAGGTACAGACTTTTCATGTAATGATGTCAGTCTTTATTTGCAAATTTCCGATGGGTAGAAATTGATAATAAATCCTTAGACTTTAGGAAACCTTTAACTTTTAGTAATATGTTTATTTTTTATTCTATATTCATCCAGCCCAAATTTGCTTCATTATAAATTTGACTAATTTCCTAGTCCTTCTCTCAAGAGGTATGAAGAACAAGATCAATGTCTCTTGTTCATAAAAACCAATCCTCGCAGACAATTAACTTGTTCTCCCTAAGTTTTTCTTTAAGATTTAACTTGAGACTTTGTGAGGCCTATAGACATTTTCTTTTTCCTCTTTATTAAATATTTACTAACTGGTTCAAGATTCTCAGTCTGGAGAAATATTTGGTGGTCCACACAAGTATTACCACCAAATATCTTTATCCTTCTAAAACATATAAACTTAAATATGTGCATATATTTAAAACCTGTTACTCCTTTTTTTTTCCTTCTCCCAACTTCCCTCTCTCCCTTTCCCTATTCTTTTTTTTTCTTACTGTCTCTTGGTTCCCACACCCTAAGCTATCATGATTATCCTCTCAGATAGATAATTCAATTTGAGATATATAGATTACAGTTTGGTTTGGGAAACATTTGTGCTCACTGATCACCAAGGCCTAGCCCTGGTTATTGGAAAAGAGACAATGATGCTGATATAAGATGCTAGGTGAGGCGTTATTGCGTCTGGAGTCTGGACTGGATACTACTTTGTGGAATGTAATCTGGGAATGTACTAGTTATGGGTATGAGAAGGAAATCTAGGGACATGCATTGGTAGTTGGATAGTTGAGTATCAGTAGCAATCTAGATTAATAGTTTATTAATGGACTTCTAACTGTGGGCAATAGCTAATTATTCTAGCAAGTGTGCACAATGTGGCAACAACAGAATCTGGTTGCAGGCATATGACAACACAAGGATTTGTGTGTGTGTGTGTGTGTGTGTGTGTGTGTGTGTGTGTGTGTGTGAAGCAGAAGAGAGAAGCAGGTTATCCTGGCAGAAGTAACAATGACACAATCAAGGTGACTAGAAGCTTAAAGGATAGGACTTTACTTGTTGAGAAAGTTAGAGCTAGACAAGAACTCAACCTAATAGAAATTACAGCAATGCACAGAGTGTCACAGAAAGTATTCACTCATGTCTGACTCTTTATGACCGCATTTTGGATTTTCTTGGCAAAGATATTAGAATGGCTTGCCATTCCTTTCTCCAAATCCTTTTACAGATGAGGAATTGAGGCAGGGTTAAGTTACTTGCCAGGGGTCACATAGCTAGTAAGTGTGTATCTGTATTTGAACTCAGGTCTTCCTAACTTTATCCACTGTACTACCTGGCTGCTAAGGAATAAAAGAAGGCCCCAGTTAATTATATTAGGCTTCAAGAAAGTATCAATATCAAAAGGATCAAGCTAAAAGCCCAATTACCAGGGTAGAAGGTCTGATGAAGATAAGAAGTAAGACTATATGTAGAAATTAAAATAAAACTAAAACTCTTCACATGTATCAAATTAACTCTGAACAATTCCACTGATTAACTATAAGGCCTTAGGCAAATCACTTCTCTGAGTCACAGCTAGCATATCTGGAAACTGAGAAAATTATGTTAGCTCTGGTAGTCATTGAGAAAGTGTTAACAGCAGTTGCTACCTCTCATTAAGCTTGATTAGTGTGTCAATGACAACTTACTTTTCCCCCCCGGTATAGACCTCTGATCTCTTCATTGTATGGAACTTCCATGATAGAAACTGGCTTTTTTTGTTGGAAATTATTTTCTGTAACTTATAATCTTAATACTTACCCAAATAACTGAATGTTTATTTCAAGGGTCAGCAAGTTAACATGTCAGAGGCAAATTTGAAGCCAGGTCATTTGTACCAGATATGGTCCTTTGTCTCCTAAACCTCCCTTTCTTTCAAGGGAAATATTGCAATACTATTGGTTTTTCATAGCCCACGGGTTTTTCAGCTTGAGTTGAAACATCAAGCTTAGTCTCTTATATTGCAGGTCTCAAGGCACTTGCACCTGCATATGTGAAACTGGGACCAGACCACCAAGTTGTTCCCCAAACAGTCATCAAAATATATATCAGTAAATTCATTTAAAACAGATTAAAGTAAGTGATCTAGAGATAAAGTGTTTTACTCCTCTTAAAAAAGTAATGATTCCTTGAGCCTTTTCCCTCCTGTTATGTAGAGCAAAATCTTGACATATACCAGCTGAAAACTTTTAAAAACAATTTTGTTAATCTTGTGCTTAAAGAATGATGTACAAATTCCAAATACTAAGTTTATTTTGGCCCTGAAAAATGCCAAAGTATTTCTTAAAGATACAATCATCCTGGCACAGAGGTTCTGAAGATAATCCCTTTTGAAATACTTCAAACAAGATATTTATCAGAAAATATTTCATATTACCTTTTTAGGATTTTCTTTTTCTTTTCACTGTAGAGGGACAGAGAGCCATTGCTTTTTTGCACAGTTCTCAAGATGGAAAAATTATAAAAGTAGGATATTGATAGAAGCTAAGGCCTTATTTGGGTCCATTTTTCTGAGCTCATAATTAAAGTGGCACCATATGTATTATATCCACAAGTGTAAACAGTCTAAGTACTCAGACTCACTTGAGTCTTTACCTTCCATGGAATGCAGTCATATTTAGTAAATTCAATGACTAGCGTCATACTCAGGCAACCAGATTCAGCAGATATCTGTTCTGGTTTCAAAAGACATAGAGAGCTGACAGAAGTACTAGTTCCATGGGTATAGTAGACGCTCAGAAAAATGTTGGCTAATAAATGAATCATCAAATAGGACATATCAGGGTACCAGTAATACATATTTTTTTAACTTTTCTTTTTTTATTTATTTTTGGTTTTCAAAATTCACTTCCCAAAGATTTTGAGTTACAGAATTTCTTCACATCTCTCACCTACCTCCCACCCCAAGATCGCAAGTATACTGAATACTTCTTCCCCTAATCTGCCCTTTCTTATATCACAACCAATTCTACCCCTTACTTTCTTGTAGGGAAAGATAGATTTCTTTACTCCATTGCCTGTGTATTGTATTTCCCAGTTGCATGCAAAAACCAAAACATTTTTAACATTTGTTTTTAGAACTTTGAGATCCATATTCTCTCTCTTCTCCCCTCCTCCCCCACCCCTACTGAGAAGACAAGCAATTTAATATAGATTATGCATGTGTAGTAATGCAAAACATTTCCACAGTAGTCATATTGTGAAAGACAAACTATATTTCCCTCTATCCTATCCTGCCCCCATTTATTCTGTATTCTCCTTTGACCCTGTCCCTTTTCAAAAGTGTTTGCTTTGTACTTACCCTTTCCCAAATTTGCCCTCCCTTCTATCACCCTCACTCTTTTCTCCTTCTCCACTACTTTCCTGTAGGGTAACATACCCAACTGAGTATGTATGTTATTACCTCCTTAAGCCAAATCCAAATGTGAGTAAAGTTGACTCATTCCCTTTCACCTTCCTACTCTTCCCCTCCATTGTAATAGCCTTCTTCTGCCTCCTTTATTTGAGAAAATCCACCCCCATTCTATCCCTCCCCCTCTCCTTCTCCCAATATATTCCTCTCATAACTCTTAATTTTATTTTTTGATATCATCCCTTGACATTCAAATCACCCTGTACTCTCTATGTATACATGTACATACACATATAGACACACATACACACAGACATATGTATGTATGTATATATATATATGTATATATGTATACACACACATATACCCACCCATACATATATATGCATATGTGAATATATATATATATGTGTATGTGTGTGTATATATATATATATATATATATATATGAATGTATGTATACATATAGGTACATATATAATCCCTTCACCTATCCTCATACTGAGAAAACCCTGACGAGTTAAAAATACCATCTTTCCATGGAGGAATGTAAACAGTTGAACTCTAATAATTTCCTCATGATTTCTCTTTCTTGTTTAGCCTTTCATCCTTCCCTTGCTTCTTGTATTTGAAAGTCAAATGTTCTGCTCATGTCTGCTTTTTCATCAAGAATGCTGTAAAGCCAAGCATAAGCAGCTTTCCAGAAGAACCCTACTGTACACAGCTTTCAAGGTTCTGATTACATAGTATAGTGAACACTATTTATTCAATAACATATCAGAGCAAAATATTCACAGAAAATGAAGATAGAGCATTCACAATATTACAACTTACCATAGAAAATAAAAATACATCATTCACAACAACTTATCACTAAAATGGCCACGCAGTTTTCACCACAGTGGTCACATAGTTTTGAACAAAATACAGTCATTTAGTCAATCAATTAGTAACTCAATCATTTAGTTTACTTAGTAACACAGTCATTCAATCAACTCACAAAGTACAAAATTCAAAGTTCTCCCCTCACGGGGCACACTAAGTTAAAATATCAGTCACTACTCAGCACTATCTTGAGGGATAGTATAAAATACACAGGCCATCCACCTCTCAATCACAAATAAGTTATAATTTCAAGGTCATAAGTAAGCTACAACTTCAATCAGTCACTACTGAGTATCCACAAAGAGATCTCTTCATCTTGACCCAAGGTAGGCTCTCAGATTTCCTGGATCCCTTTCCAGGGTCCCAGTTTCTACCAGAATTCACCAAAATATCCAGCTCTCCAAGCAGGTTCTGTTCCACAGTGAAGCTCACAGTGTCCAGTCCATGCTAAGTCCTCCACAATCTCTGTTCCTGGGAGGTCAAGACTTAACAAGGCCACAAACAGATGAAATTTCAGCAGCACAGTCATGCTTCCTCAGTCTTCTGCAGCTCTGGCTGGTCCTCTGAAATCCCAAACAGCTCCTCAGCAGCTTCTTCACAGCTCCAGCTGGTCTTCAGACTCAGTAGAAGTTTCAGTTGATTCCCAGAATCAAAATTATTTCACCCAGGTTCTCAAAATAAAAATCATTCTCTCCAACCCGCACTTGTCTTCCTCAGCCTCCAGAACCTGGCTCCAAGAAGGTCTGTCTGACCAAGCAGGGGCTTCTCCTTTTGTACACACATAGCATTAGCTTCCTCCTGTTTCAGCCATTTCCTACTTCAATACCTTCCTGTTATGTCAGCAACAGGAGTTCATACCTTCTGTTTCTTTAGCAGAGGCTTGATTTACTATTAAGTTTTAAGTACCTGTTAGCTTTGCTAATACAATGAGACCAAATTACATTACTCTTACAAATGCTTAAAAGTCCTCTATTGCATCAAATGTCCATATTTTCCCCTGAAGTATTATACTCAGTTGTGTTCAGAAGATGATTCTTGGTTTTAATCCTAGCTCCTTTGACCTCTGTAATATCTTATTCCAAGCCCTTCCATCCCTTAATGTAGAAGTTGCTAGATCCTGTGTATCCTGATTGTGTTTCCACAACATTCAAATCTTTCTTCCGGACTGCTTGTAATAATTTCTCCTTGACCTGGGAACTCTGGAATTTGGATATCATATTGCTAGGAGTCTCTTTTTGGGTTCTTTTTCAAGAGATGATTGGTAAGCTCTTTCAGTTTCTATTTTGCCCTTTGGTTCTAAAATATCAGGGCAATTTTCCTTGAGTATTTTTTGAAAGATGATGTCTAGGGTCTCTTTTTGATCATGTTTTTCAGGTAGTCCAATACTTTTTATTGGATCTATTTTCCAGGTCAGTGGTTTTTCCAATGAAGTATTTCACATTGCCTTCTATTTTTTCATTCGTTTGGATTTGTTTTATATTATCTTCATTTCTCATGAAGTCATTAGCTTCCACTTGCTCCAATGTAATTATGAAAGGATTATTTTCTTCTATGATCTTTTGAACTTCCTCTTCCATCTGGCAAATTTGGCTTTTTAAGACATTTTTCTCCTCATTGGCTTTTTGGAACTCTTTTGCCATTTGAGTTAGTTTATTTTTTAAGGTGTTACTTTCTTCAGTTGGGCTGTTGACTTGTTTTTCATGATTTTCTTGCATCATTATTGTTTCTCTTCCTAATTTTTCCTCTACTTCTCTTACTTGATTTTCAAAATCCTTCTTGAGCTCCTCCATGGCCTGTGAACAGTTCACTTTTTTTTTGGAGGCCTTTGATGCAGGAGTTTTAATTTGTTGTCTTATTCTTTTTCTATGCTTTGATCCTCTTTGTCCCCAAAAAAGGATTCTATAGTCTGATTGCACTTCCTCTGATTGGTCATGTTGCCAGTCATTTTCTTGACTTTTGAGCTCTTTGCAATGGTAGAACTCTGCTTCTAGAGTGACGAGTGCTGTGTCCCAAATTTCTTGGTTTTGTACTGTTTTTGTCAGAGCTTCTCCCAGAAACCTGCCTCAGAACTGTGAGGAGGACTTTCTCTCCACAGCCTCAACAATCTCTGCCATGATAGTGTTCCTCACCCCAGGACTACCACCCAAGACTCTGGCCTAGATCCAAACAGGGCAAAGCAAGAGAATCCTGCCTCAGCACCAGCAAAGAGATTCCTCCAATGGCCCTCTGGACAGTCACTTGGTCCCCCTTTCATCTGTAGGCCTGGAGCTGGAAGCAGCTGCACAGCAACTGTTGCAGCAGCTGCCACCTCCACCTCCCTGGTGGCAGGGGCCAGATGCCCTCTCTTCTCTCACCCAGGATCAACTAAGTTTCCTACTGACCTTTCACTTTCTCTTTGGAGTTTATATATTGAGAAGTCTGGAAACCACCACAGCTACCAGTGATTCACTTCCCTGAAGTCTGCTCAAGCTGTTCTGTGCTGCTGCTCAGGGATAGTGTGGCTCATGCTGGACTGTGCTCTACTCCCACCTTGGTGTGATAAACCCTTCCTGTAGCTGCCAGACTGCCTTCAGAGGGTGATTTGCTTCTCTCTGTTACTTTCTGTGTTCTGTAGCACTAAAATTTTTTTAGAGTCATATTTTAGAGGTATTGGAGGTGGCTGTAGTGGGAGCTCAAGAAAGTTCCTACTTTTACTCCACCATCTTGGCTCTGCCCCCCACCAGTAATGCATATTAAACAAAACACTTGCTGACTTTGTGAGAGGCAGAAAGGGGAGGATATTTGTTGAAGTGTAAAAATCTTTGTTGAAATGAATCCTCTTCAGCCCTTAATCTTCTTCTTCTAAAAAAAAAGAGTGAGGAGGAAATAAACTATATGAGGTAGAAATGATGAAATTATCTAAACTGAGTCAGGAAAATAGGTTGAGATAATGTGGAACTTCAAATGGAAATATCAGATCTAACTTGGCTACTATATCCAAAATGATCAGCTGTCTTTCCCCTGACCTGCTCTTAAAATTTTTAGAATAGTCTATGAATCCAAACAACTGAAAAGCTGTATACAATGATTAATTAGCAAATCAGCATGTCTATTCCATTACATGCATTTCAACAAACATTTATTGTGTGATGGAGAAAGAATGAAGCACAGTACCTGTCCTGTCACCCACAGTTTGCACTCAACAGACCACAATTAATAAGTAATAGTTCTTTCAACCTGGCAGCTCAACTGAATAAGATGTTGTCTTAAACTAACAGTTGTCCCATTTATCTATTTCTTTTTACATGTTTCCTCTATCTCCTAGTATATTTCTGGCTCATTTTCTCTCTGTGCTTACTTTCTACTTGTCCCCTTCATTTGCAACAATAACATTATTTCATATTCATGTAGTGATTTGTTGCTTTCAAATTGAGTAGATATTTTCAGTCATCTTTTAATAATCCTAAGGGGCAGGGAGGAAGGTGGTAGCATATCCATTTTACAAATGAGGAAACTGTAGACCGCATAGTCCTATGATTTACCTAAACTCCAGTGACCCCTTAGTGGTCCAACTGGGAGTAGAATTCAAGTCTTCTGATTCCTGAGTCAGTGTTATTTCAATTACATCACAGTCATTTCTTTCTTGGACTGAAATCTGTTTTCCTCTACTCTTTATTTCTCTCTTCCTCTAATACCCATTAACTGATGGTTTTCTTTTTAGCAAATTCACCAATTCATTCATTCTGAGATCATTTACTTAGTAACTACTTTAGAATATCACTCAGAAATCACAAGACATGCACAGGACTCATAGGGTGATAGATTCTCTTAGTTGAAAGATAACTCAGAAGCTATCTCATGTAATGTATATTAGAGTAGAAGTTTCCTCAATATCAACCTTTGAAAGTATGTGAAAACCCAAAGTGAAGTGAAACCTAGTAATGCCTTAGGCAATCCATATTACTTACAGAAAGATATAATTGCTAGATTTTCCTCATATGGAACTGAAATTCATCCTCATTCTATTTGATGGAGTAATATATTTAGAAGTATAGTGACCTTAGAGACCACCGAGTCTAACTCTCTCCCTTTGTCAATCAGCAATTGAAGTTTATTGCTTCTGGTACTTTGCTTTGCAGTCAAGTGTAATGAATCACAGGCTTTCAGTGTTGGAAGAGACCTAACAATTCATGTAGTCCAATTTATGCTTGAAGAGAATTGCCTTTTTAGAGTTTCTTACCTTATTTGACCTTGGCCAAGTCATTTGATGATTCTTCTTCAGCTGTAAAATGAAGAGTTTGGACTTAATTAGATAGCCTCTAAAGTCACGTTCATCAAATATGAATCAACTTATGATCTCAAAATAGACATTAAGGGAAAATCTCTAGTGAGGTATGAATCAGTCAACCCCTTCAAGTGATCTTCAAATATTTGAAGAAAGCTGTAATGTTTCCTATACATATTTTCTTCTCTATAATATATATCAGTGTATTTTTTCAACTAATCTCCATGTAGTATAATTTTATAACTAGTCAAATATTCTGCTTTCTCTTTCCTATACTTTCTTTACTGTGCTTCCCAAAATGTAGTTCCAGAAATTAATAAAATGTTCTAGGTGTTGGCCAATTAATATCTGAGAAGTTTGAATACATAAAGCATTGAAAAGAGGAGACACTCACTCTTCCAAGTCCTGACTTAAATGTATCTAGGTGCGTATCAATAACTGGCCGCGTTAGAGTAAGGAATCAGATTTGACAAGTTATGTCCTTTTCCCACCAATGGCTTCTATGAAGTGTGACACATCAAGAAAGATGGTTCTTAGTGTAAACTTAGCCAATTAGTAAGACAGTTAAGTCAGTAATCTCTTTTCAAACATCATTATCCTATATATTTCTAAATAAAAATGTCCTATTAACATATATGATACTGCATAACTATAATCTTGGGTACTAGGGGGTCTAAAACTGGTACGTCTTTTGAGCTCAAGAGTTCTGAGCTTTACTGAAGTAAGACAATTGGCTGTTGGCCTTAAGTTCAGCATCAGTATGATGAGTCCTGGAAATGCAATCCATCAGGTTCCTGTTAAGGAGAGGCAAATTAACCCAGGTCAGAAAGGGAATGGGCATTCCTATGCCAATCAAGAGTGAGATTGGGGGGGCGGAGCCAAGATGGCGGCGTAGAAGCAGCAACATATCGCAGCTCTCACATAGCCACCCCAAAATACCCATAAAATAGGACTCTAAACCAATCCTGGAACTCCAAAACGCACACAAAGATACTTCCCACTAAAGT
>JAQQSU010013125.1:0-11742 GCA_028627135.1 Pseudochirops cupreus | reverse complement strand
AATAAAATAAAAATAAAAAAAAGAATACTGAAAATGCTCTTTACGTGTAATTGGAAAAAATAAAATGCTATTTACAAAAAAACAAGGAACAATACAGAAATAGTCGAACAATTGTGAAAAATAATTTGGAATTTCATGTTTATAAACTTTGATTCAGAAATCTCAGTACTGGACATTTGTCCTAAGGAAGATAAAGAAAGAAAAAAAGGAAGAAAGGAAGGAGAAAGAAAAGGAAAGGAGGAAGAGGAGGAAGGAGAAAAGGAAAGAGAGGAGAGAGAGAAAAGAGAAAGAGAAGAGAGAAGAAGGAAGAGGAGAGGAGAAAAAAGAAAGGGGGAAGAGCTCTATACATTTAATATTCATCACATTTTTTGAGGTAACAAAAAACTGAAAATAAAAAACAGGTGCCCATTAATTGGGAAATAACCGAATAAATTTAGCATGTGAATGTGATAGAATACTATTTTCCACAAGAAACAATGAATACAAAGAATTCAGAGAGACATAGAAAGACATATGAAGTATTGCAGAAAGAAATACAAGTAGGAGAACATAACAGTGGCTACAATACATTTTAAATGGAAACAATACTAAAAGCCAGTCAGAGTAATTGGTTATAATGACCAGTTCCTGACCCAGAGAAGAGATGATAAAACATTCCTCTTGGTAGAGACCTGGGGAACTTTAGGTGCAGATTGATGCTATTCTTTCAGATGTGTTATGTGTACTAATTGGTTCTATTCATCGGGTCAATAGATTGGGACAGTCATATCAAGTAATATCCGTGATACAAAAATAAAAGGCATTCATAAAATATTTTTAAAACATATTTAATGGTACCACAATATCTACTGGTCAAATTTCAAAGTATTTCGATCAGCTTTCTATTCTTTCTAAAGTCTGGCATTCATCTTTTTTTCCCAAATTTGTAGTACCCCATTCCCTCCACATATTATTCTCTCCTGCCAAAGTTAACTACTTACCATTGGGTGCTGGTAATTAATCCCTATGCTTTCCTGCCTCCGTGCATTTGCTTGCATTATTCCCTCTTCCACTGTAACCTTCATTTACTATTAGGCAACTGTCAATAGGGCAACTTTATTTTTCTCAATTTCTCTCAAATTTATAATATTTCCGTGCTTCTAAGTATAGTTATGAATTGGCTCCTACAAATGCCACCAGTTAGAATGTGCAACTTTTTAAGAAGAGGCGTGGGCTTTGGAATCCCAGCCCTATACGGAAAGGTCACTCTCTCCTGTGTCTCCTTGAATGAGGCAACATAAAGACAGAGTCAACTATAAGTGTCTGGGTGTTGCATTGACTAATATTAAATCCCTCAAATGTCTTATTTAATTGAATAAAAAAACACAATAAAGTGGAAACAATGTCTTATTCTCTCATCATTACTGCTTCCAGGGTCAGAGCCTACAATAAAAACACAATAATATACCTCTCTGTCCATGTAGAGGTCATCTCTCCCATGATCTTGGAAAGAAATGGAACTACCAGGGCAATGGGTCATGCTGCTGGACAATCTCCAGCTCTCACTTTTCCTTCCTTGGTTGTCTCTGGAGAGTTCCTCAAAACTCCCACAGTGTGCAAAAAAAATCCCACTGTGCAATCTTTCTTTCTTTCCAAGATGGGAAGAATTATAACTCCCAAAGCTGATGTGGCCAACCAAAGCCGGACCAGAAGGACATCAGTCAAGTCAACTCTGGGGATGCAAAGAAAAGCAAAATTAATCTGATGAGGAAGATAACATGTAAACAACTATGCACGAGCAAGAGATATACAGAATAAATTAAAGTTAAGTTCAGAGGGAAGGCATTAAGATTAAGAACGACTGTGAATGACTTCTTGAAGGAGGTAGAACTTTAGCTGAATTTGAAGCCAAAGTCAGAGAAGCCAGGAGATTGACATGAGGAGGGAGAACATTCCAAGCATGGTGGACAACCACTGAAACTGCACAGAGTAAGTCCCAGGCATCCTGGCTTCTCAGGGCTTCTGTGCTGTTCTGGCTGGCTGTACCACCCCACCTGTAATCCTGGCTCCAACATAGCCTTGGGACAAATTCCTTGTCCCACGGGGATCACCTCTGGCACCTGGAATTGAAGACAAATAACACTGAAACAAAAGACACTTAGGCCCATTTCTTAGGCCAGAGTAAAAAATAGAGAGGAACGGGAAAAGGATCCTTCCTCTCTCACCAACTCAGTTCATAGTATCTTTGCCCTCTGGACGTAGCAGAGGAGGTTTGTCCAGAAGAAAGGAACAGAAAGAGAGGTGGTGGAAAAGAGAGGGAATGGTTCAGTCTTGTCAGTTTTAAAGATGCAGATAGATGAAAAAAGAGGCTAAGCTACTCCCCACCACCTACATGTTAGGGGATGCAATGGGCTCCATGATAGGCAAACTGGGCATGCTCAAAAGACCCCTCAAGGGTATCTTCCTATTAAAACTGAACATGTCCAGGGAAGCTGGGATTATATTTAATAAATCCATTTGATCATGTATCATATCCACTGTAAGACCACAAATTCCATCAGGGCAGGGACTTTGTCTTATCTATTTGGTATCTTTGCCTGATCTGTTTGGTATCTCTAATACTAAATAGACACTGACATGTCTGCTGAAATTTATTTATTTTGTTTTCATTCAAATTTTCTGTTCCTTCCCAAAAGACTCCTCCTTTTAAAAAAAAAAAAAAAGATATTGGCTGCAAAAGATGTATTTTTAAATATGACTTTGGGTTATGCTCTTACTCACTCCCCAATACTGTCATCATCATCTTTGAATAGAATAGTAGTGCTGACCATCATACTGTTCTGTTTCTACATCAGCATAAATGATGAATCTCCATTGCTTTATTGATCCACAAACAGTCCCGCATCAGACTTCATCATTGCTCAGAAGGGTTAAAAAAAATCTTCTGTCACATAAAATGACTTAGTCTATGACCTCAGGACAATATTCAACTTCACTTTTCCTCTATTTCCTTATCTTTAAACTATTTCTCACGGTTGAACAAAATACAAAGTGCAAAGGCAAAAAAAAAAAAGTGGGACTGACATAAAACTGCCAAATTGAAGAGAAAATAATAAAATTTAGAAAGCTATGTCTTCAAGCTGCTTGAAAGTATGAAGTCACTCATTACCTTGGGGATAAAGTATGAGGGATAGAAGAGGAAGAAAGCAGAGTACTTAATATTCCATTCTCACTCACCTATGTGCAGCTGCAGTTCCTTGAACTGTCTTGCCTCAGGAAAAAAAAAGAGAGAAAGATGGAAAAAGTTGGCATTTGCAAAAAATAAAACTAAATTATTCTTTGTTTCTTATGTACATCAAAGTAAAAACTCTGAACTGCTCCAGTCAAAACCCACTAGAATTTGTCATGAAAGGAAAATTGACTCTTGCTATGGAAGACTATCTTTGCTGCTCTAATATTTGACACTCTAGGCATAAATAATGAACAATTGAATTCAGTAAGTAGGCAGAGCACCTTTAATAATAGATAAAATTTACAGCAGCCGTATGCTGGGCACATAGCAGATAGGTCCTTGAACCACATCCACATCCACAATTCACTTTTGTTCCATGTCATCTTACTTACTATCCCTCTGGAATACAGAAGATGCATAATAAGATAACAGTGACAACAATAATAACTCAGGCAGTAATAATGATAATAATTATTATTACAAGTAGCATCTACACAGTATTTTAAGGCTTGTGAAGCACTACATGTAAATTAAGTCATTTTCTCCTTACAACAACCTCATAAGGTTCATACTACTATTACCTCAATTTTACAGTGAAGGAAACTGAGATAGGCAGAGGTTAAATCCCTCATTCAATATCATGTAGCTATTAAATGTTTGAGATTAGATTTGAATTCAGGTCTTCCTTGCCCCAGCAATCTTGCCTGTTGTATAATGTATATACTGGAATGTAGCACAGTAGATAATGTGCTGGGATTGGAGTCAGAAAGATGTGAATTCCAATCTTGAATTTGATTCTTTCTAGATGTGCCATACTGAACAAGGGACTCATTTTCTATTAAGTGCTTGAGACAGCTCACTAGAATTTATCACCTCTGATGTCTGGGTTAGTAGAAGTTCCCTACACTCTGGAAATCACAGAACCTTTACGTCTTTGAAAATAATGAAGGTGAGGATTTACAAAACACAAACAACACCAAACCTGTAAGCTGGGGACTAGAAATAATATTATAATTATTTTCTCTAGCAAATGAGGAAACTGAAGCTCACAGAAGGGAAATAAATGACATACATGGCCATATAACTAACTAGTCATTATTAGTCAGGATTTGAATTCAGGATCTCCTGATAAAAAGACTTGTGCTCTTTTTTTTTTCTAAAAGGATGCTTTAAAAAAGGGGATGACAATGCAAGAGAAGTCAACAACATTTTAATCAACTCACACATTTTAAATAGGACTCAAACATTTTCTTCCCCCCTCCTACTTTAAATCAACTGAACTCAACAACTACTGATGTGTATCTACTATGCAAAAGTAAGTTAGGCACTAAGGCAAAGGAAGGAAGGAAGGAAGGAAGGGAAGGAGGGAGAGAGGAAGGAAGGAAGGAAAGAAGGAAAGAAGGGGAAGGAAGGAAGGAAGGCAGGGAGGGAGGGAGGGTGGAAGGGAAGAAGGGACAGAAAGAGGGAGAGAGGAGGAGGGAGTGAGGAAGGGAAGAAGAGAATGAGAGAAGAAAGAAGGAACAAAGAAAAGAAAGAAAGATAAAGAAAGAAAGGAAAGAGAGACAGAGAGAGAGAATTTCTGATACAAAGTATCAAACAAGAAGTGTTCATCTATCTTTTACTAAAAGACCTCAAGGGAGTGGAATCCACTAACTCTTGAGTATGACAGTTCAAGAGACACAGTGCCTTTCCCAAGCCCTCTTAATATTAGTGCCTTCCCAGTTCATTAGATAGATAGATAGACAGACAGATAGATAGATAGATAGATAGATAGATAGATAGATAGATGAGAAAGAGAGAAAGAGAGAGAGAGAGAGAGAGAGAGAGAGAGAGAGGTGGGGGGGAAGAGAGAGAGAGATAGGTAGATAGATGTACCTGTCATTTGTATAGAGTTGCTTGCATATTCTATCCCCCTATTAGACTCTGAGATGCTTGAAAGCAGGGACTATTTTTGTTTTTGTCTTTGCCTTGTTTTGTATCTCCAGCACTCAGCACAGTGTCTGTCTGTCACATAGTAGGTGCTTAAAATTCTGGTGGACTAATTGATTGAGTGTTCACAATGTTGAGGGTTCACAGTGTCTGAGAAAGCATTTATTAAATCACAGACTAGCCAGAAAAAAGCTTGCCTCTCCTAGAAAGTTTTCAGCAACAGCAGGGAGGCGGCTTATGAAATATTGGTCTTTACTTGATTATAAAGAAAGCAGGGAAGGAGGGGTGACTGGAGACTTCAGAAGATTGTATTCAAATACTATCTCTGGCATTTATTGGATATGGAACTCTGAGCAAGTTATTTAATCTCTCCAAGCCTCAGTTTCCTCATCTGTAAAATGAGGGTAATAGCTATAGTGCTGAACTCAAATGATAGCTGGGAGGCTCAGACAAGATAAAACATATTAAGGCATAAAATGACAAAAAACACTCCACATCTTATTTTTTTTAAAATAAGATCTCTGTCAATGATTATACATTTGATTATCAAAGGCCACATACTTTGATGGAACTCAAGAAACATCAACTGAAATCTCCTGTATTAATTTAAAATGTAGCAAAAGTGATTCAGTCCATCGGCATACAAGTGATTAACAACCAGATCCAAGCACAAACACAAATCTATTTTGTAGGTCAAATATATTTGGATTATAAATCAGAAAACAGGATTGCAGGTATAAAATCATTGAATCACACTCAGAAAAAAGTTAACCAAACAAATTAGGAGGAAAGGATTTACAAACATATGTGTATATGTGTACGAATACACACATTCATATATGTGTGTGTATAAATGATGTGTTGTATATTATTTATTCATATCTATGTACATGCATGTTCTTATTTGGGGTTGTACTTGAATAAGAGAGGCAGCTAGGTAATGAAGTAGATAGATCACTGGGCCTAGAGTCAGGAAAACCTGAGTTCAAATTTAGCCTCACACATTTACTAGCTGTGTGACCCTGAGAAAGTCACTTAACCTTTCTCAGCTTCAGTTTTCTTAACTGTAAAATGGGGATAATAGCCCCTACCTCCCAGGATTATTGTGAGAATCAAATGAGATAATATTTGTAAAGCACTTAGCACTTAGGACAGCTCCGGCACATAGTAGCTTATTCCCTTCCCCTTGTATCTTACAGAATCTCAGTGTTAGAATCAGAAATATTACTCAATCAAATTTAGAGCTCAGCAAGAATCCCCTTCACAAATCCCCAGCAAGCAGGAGGATTCAGGAATCAAATTCCTCTAAGCAAGACAAATAGCAGACCACTGTGGACTTAAAAGAGGACAAAAAAAAATCAATATTAAAGAACTAAAGATAGGGCACTTAGGTGGCACAATGAATAGAGCACAGGCCCTGGAGTCAGGAGCACCTGAGTTCAAATCCAACCTCAGACATCTGACACACTTACTAGCTGTGTGACCTTGGGCTAGTCACTTAACCCCCATTGCCTCACCTCTCCCCTCCAAAAAAAAAAACCAAACCCAAGAACTAAAGGGAGGAAATCATGAACTTAAAAGTTATATCTTAAATGTGGAAATAAATTAAACACTAATAAAATGAAAGCAAATTATAGCATCAAGAAGCAAACAAAAGCTAACCATTTATGCATTTTAAACAGATTTTAAAAATTAATGTTAAAATTGTTTTTATATGTAACTGGGAAAAAATAAAATACTAAATAAAATAAATAAATGGGGGAAAATAAGTAAATAGATTTTTAAAATGAAGACGGTGAAAATTAAGAACTAAAAGAAAATTTACTGCAGAAGCAAAATGGTCTACTACAAAGGTTCCTTAAGCTGGGTTCACGAACTCACTTTTTAAAATACTTTTATTGTCTATTTCAACGTAATTGGTTTTCTTTATAATCCTTTGTATTTTATTTTATGCATTCCATAGACTTCACCAGATAGCCAAAAGGGCCTATGACACAACATGTTAAGAACTCCTGTGGTGGATTTTGATTTTACATCACATTTATAGATTACCTTGGCTCCAAGAGAGGTCTCATAGCAAAGTAAAACAATTGAGTAAAACTAATAACAGGGTAACTCCATCTGAAAGCACATTTAATATGGCATATGTTCAGTCATTTTATCAGTTGTGTCTGACTCTTTGTGACCCCATTTGGATTTTGTTTCTGTTTTTATTTTTTGGCAAAGATACTAGAATGGTTTGCCATTTCCTGTTCCAGTTCATTTTACAGACGAGGAAACTGAGACAGAGTTAAATGACTTGCCCAGGGTCATACAGCTTGTAAGTATCTGAGGTCAGATTTAAACTCAGTAATATGAATTTTCCTGAATCCAGGCCTGGCATTCCATCCAATAAGCCACCAAACTGCCCCAACTTGGCACATTTTGTTGTTGTTGTTCAGTCATTCAGTTTTTTCCTGCTCTTCCTGACCCCATGGACCAGAACAAGCAATGTCTTTCTATCCTTCATTAACTCTTGAAGTCTGTCCAAGTCCATATTCTTTCTATCCATCTTTGCCAAGAAAACCCCAAATGGGGTCATGAAGAGTAGGACATGACTGAAATGACTGAACAATATGGCACATAATAGGTGCTTAATAGATGTTTATGGAATTGTGTCAATTTCCTTATCTGTTATACACATAAGTTTAGATTACATAACCTTTAAGGTTTTTTCCATTTCTAAATCTCAGAACCTAGGAAAGTAGGACCCAGTGAAATTAAGGCCACAAGCAACATAGACATGGAGCCAGGGCAGAGCCCTATTCTATGTATGTCAAATCTTCTTCTTGATCTATTTATCAACATTTGTATATACACTGATACTAATATGTAAAGCATCTTTAATTTTGATGGTCTGTATATATAAGATTCTTTGAATAAATAAATCTAAAACACTCTGAAGTCAATGTAAACTCTGTTTTAGGTTATCTATCATAAATTTTATAAACTACCTGTAATCTCTTCTCTAAACAACAGCTCCTCTTCATTATCATAAGTGACCTACAACTGCATTCTTCTCTGCGTCAATAATGTATTTCATAGGTTCCCAATTCATGGCATAATAACATAGCCTGATTGTATCCGCATTTTCTATTCATATATAATTGAGTATTTTGTAGATTGCTCCAGGGGTGAGAGATTGAACCACTGATCCATGTGAACAATTTAGGACAGTTTTTCCATGAAGGCTCTTGGAGGGTCTTCAGTTTGGGATGCTGAATTTGCATGTCAAGATACAAAGAGATCTTTGAGTTCCACAACTGAGGTAATAATATAAACAATTATTTCATTTTAATCTGCAAAGTGGGTAACTATTCAGAGAAAATGTAAGGTTATCAAAAAGGTGCCACCTTCTTACTCCCTAATATGTCATCCATTTTTTCAACAATATTCATCACTTTATAAAAATGTCTAATAACACTTCTTTCAAATATTTGCCATCTTTAGAGATTTAACTTCTATTCTTTTACTCCTGTCAAAAATGAATAAAAATAGTCTTCCATTCAATAATAGGATTAGTATATGTAGCCTTTAATTTTATATAGAGACCAAAGGCAACAACAAAAAACATAACCAGGGCTCCTGATATATATGTATATTATAGACACATATATACATGTATATCCATTTGTGTAAATAATATATACATATGCACAAAATAATAATATTTAATTTATGTATGATGCTTTCTATGTACCAAGCATTGTGTTAAACATTTTTTAATTATTATGTCATTTGATGCTCATGACAACTGGCGGGAAACAGATGCTATCATAATTCCCACTTAAAAAATGAAGAAACTGAGGTTAAAAAGAAGGTTAAGTAACTTGCCCAGGGTCACATAACTATCACATATCACTGGTCACATAACTGAGACCAGATTTGAGCCCAGTTTTCCTGACTACAAACCTGACACTTTATCCTCAGTGCCACCAAACTGCCCCTGCCATTAACTGGTTTATTCAAATGAGTGTCATGTTGAATAGTCAGGGTTCTGAGGAAATGGAGCATTCAAGATTGTCTACAGAAAAGGAAACAGGAAAAGGAGGCGGAGTTTATGGCAAGAACAGGACCAAAATTCAGCTTGCCTGACTCCAATTCAAATGCTTTGTCCACGTTAACCACAGCCACCTGAGAGTTAAGACCACCATCATTCACATCTGATGAATGGCTTCTCTAACTTGATAACCATTTAAATGATGCTTCACAGTTTAAAGAGTGTTTTCATAGACAATATCTAAGTTGATATTTCTATCCATACCTGGAAGTAAATTAACATCCCCATTATACTGATGAGGAAAATGAAGATTTAACAAGTGACTTGAGAGTGATAGGATAGACATAAAAAATTGTCAGAAGACAGATTCAAACAGCAGAATCACAGGATTATGGGATTCTACATTAAGAGGAGTATTCAGTGGTCATCTCATGAAACTCATTGCTAAAAACAATAACCACTATGATGAACCACATAAGTGGACACACACAAGTGATATGTGAAGATCTCTAGTGAAAATGGAAGATCTACTAGTCCTTGATGTTTCCCATTCTACTTTTGCATACCTTTAACTGATAAAAAAAAATATTAAATAGTGCAAAACCAAGTGAAGATTCCTGGGGCACTCCACTGGAGACCTCCCAAGTTGACATCACATCTTAAACAACTACTACTTTAATCCAGGCATTCAAAAAATCCTATATACATCCAACAATATTGTCCTCTATCCCATATCTGGCCATCTCTTCCATAAAAATGGTATAAGATACTTGATCAAATGCTTTGCAGAGATCTAGGAAAACTATATCTACAACATTCCTCATCTACCCTGTTAGGAATACTGTTAAAAATGGAAATCGGTTTAGTTTGACATGATTTACTCTTTTTTAAAATTTTAATTTAATTTGAGGGGTTACATTTTAGGTTCCAACATGTTTCCCTCCCCTTTTCCATTGCTCCCTCCCCACCACACATTAGAGGCCATTATTTGATGCAGAACTGTGTAAAAAATGTAAAATCATGCTATGTATACTTCCTTTTATTTGTTCTGTCTCTGGAAGTAGAGAGCATCTTCCTTCATAGGTCCTTTATAGTTGATTTAAATATTTATATAGTATTCAGAATAATTTGGTTGTTCACAATTATTCTTCAAATAATATTGCTGTTACTGTATACAGTGTTCTCTTGGCTCTGCTCACTTCAGTTTTCATTATTTCAAGAAAGTTTTTCCATAATTTTCTTTTTTTAATTAATTTTTGTTTATTTTTAGTTTACATCATTGATTTCCACAAGATTTTGAGTTACAAATTTTCTCCCTGTCTTTCCCCTACCCACCACCCCAAAAGAGCCATCCCAATGTATACTCCCTCCCCCAATCTGCTCTCTCCTACATCTTCCCCCATCATCCCTCTGACTTTCTGGTAGGGCAAGATGGATCTCCCTACCCCAGTGCCTGTATAGCTTATTTCCCAGTTGCATGTAAATAATAATAATAATAAAAAATATACACTTATATTTAACATTTGATTTTAGAACTTTAAATTCTAGATTCTTTCCCTTCTTCCCTTGTCACCCACCCTCAGTGGAAAGACAAGCAATTCAATATAGGCCATACATGTGTAGTTACAAAGAATATCTCCACAATGGATATATTGTGCAACACTGATGATATTTCCCTCCTTTCTGTCCTGCCCTCCACTTGTTCTATTCTCTACTTTGTCTCTGTCCCTTTATAGAAGTATGTGCTTCTAACAACCTTCCCCCCCAACCTGCCCTCCCCTCCATTATCCCTCTTCTCATCCCCTCCCCCCTTACTCTCCTGCAGGGCAAGATAAACAATTTAGAGTGTATGTCATTCCTTCCCTAAGCCAAATTCAATGAGAGTAAGGTTGACCAATTCCCTTTTTGCCTTCCCGTTTTTCTCCTCCGTGGTAACAGTTATCCCTTGCCTCTTCTATATGAAATGATTAACCCCATTCTGTCTCTCACTGTCTCCTCTCATTATATTCCTCTCCCACCTCTTAATTTCACCTTTTAAAATATCATCCCTTCCTATTCAATTGATCCTGTACCCTCTATCTATGTATACATATATACACACATTCATATATGTATTCATATGCATATATACCAGTGATTCTCAACCTTCCTAATGCTGTGACCCTTTAATACTCGTATGTGGGCATATCTGCATGTGGGCAGACCTGCCTGGAGATGGATAGAGGAGTGTTGTCTCGGTTCCTAAGACCCCCAAAGGGGTTGCAACCCACAGGTGTATATATATCCCCTTCACATATCCTCATATGGAGAAAAGTTTTATAAGTTAGAATTATCATTTTTCCATGTTGGCATGTAAATAGTTCAACTTTGATAAGTTCGTTATGGTTTCTTTTCCATGTTTACCTTCTCATGCTTCTTGTGTTTGAATGTCAAATTTTCTGTTCAGTTCTGGTTTTTTCCTCAAGAATGCTTGAAAGTCCTCCACCTCACTGAATGACCATATTTTCCCCTGAAACATTATACTCAGTTTTGCTGGGTAGGTGATTCTTGGTTTTAATCCTAG
>JAQQSU010013124.1:0-11742 GCA_028627135.1 Pseudochirops cupreus | reverse complement strand
AGGCTCTCGTGAATGAAGAGATGCCTTATTAAAAAATAAACATATTTCAATAATCATATAAACCAACCATCTGCCCAGAGCACCATCCACTACAAGGGTAAAAAACAAATAATTTCATAGGAGAGAAACAAAATAAGATAAGGGAGGATATAGAAGCTGATTGTAGAGTGAGAGAGCACAAGAAGGTCTGGCTCTTCATGATTCCCCTTTAAAAATAGCAAAAGAAATTTGGTGGTGGCTACATGGCGCAGTAAACAGAGCACCAGCCCTGGAATCAGGAGGACCTGAGTTCAAATCAGGCCTCAGACACTTAACACTTACTAGCCGTGTGACCTTGGGCAAGTCACTTAAACCCAATTGCCCTACCATCCCCCCTCCAAAAAGAAAAAAGAAAGAAAGAAATTTGGAAAAGAAACAAAGTTGTTAGAAATTCTTACATGAAAACCAAACAAAAGAAGGGGTATGATAAAATAAAAGTACAAATGTTACTAAAATAACAGCCACAGCAACATTAGAAATAGAAGAAATCCAAAGAAATAAAAATAATAAATAACAGGCTTACACAAAGAATTAAAATAATTAAAATCTGCCTCCCCCACTTAAAACAAAGGGCATAAAATGAGTTAAAGGAAGAAATGAGTTATAAACCTTAGGAGAAAAGGATGATAAAATTCTCCAAAATTAAAACTACTCCAAAGGACCTGATCCGTCAGAATAGGTGTTGTTTCTCCCAATGAAGACCGTAGCCCACCCGTGAGTCGGAAGACATCCTTTAGGAGTTGCTGTGACTAAACTCTAATTCACAGGGTGGTCAAGCTTTTGGTGACGAATCTCCCGAATTCAGCCAGGCTGTCCTAGGACAATGAAAAGCCCAGACCTTTCCAACTCAGAAGAACCTACCGGAGCACACATTTCGCTAGCATGGCCTTTAAGAATCTGTTAAAACTGTTTTTGTTTCTTCTTTCTCACCATTCCTCCCACTGGTTGTAATTCTTCTTTACAACACGACTAATATGAAAATATGTTTCATACGAATGTATAGATAGAGCCCATATCAGAATACATGCCATTTTGTGGAGGGGGAGGGGAAGGAGGAAGAGAAATTTAAAAACTCATAATCTTATGGAAGAGAATGTTGGAAGGAAAGAAGGAAGGAAGGAAAGAAAGGGGTCTATTAAAGAGACCCTGCAAAAAGACTTCAGGATAGAAAATTATAAAATAGCATCAACTAAAAGCAAGACTAACAGAATCAAAGACAGAATGACAGATAATACAGCTAAGAAGGATAGAGAGATGTCAATAAAGACAAAATAGCTGTAGCTAAATAGAAATAAATGTATGTGAAAATTATATGCAAATGCATATGGAAGTCAGAATTTGAAAAAATGCAAGATTACAAGATATTGGGAAAATTAAAAATTATCTAACAAAAATTTGAGGGGAAATGGATAGCAATGCAGAAAAGAAACAAATGCATACTATAAAAATTCCAACTGGATCGATGATTTAAAAACATAAAACCATAAAAAACTGAAGAAAGATATTTATCTCAATGGTGGGCCAAAGAAAAAGTATAGATAAAGAAAAGACCAGAGGGAGGAACAGAGCAAATAAGTTATTATTATGATAATGACTTTTGCTAAGGGTTATATTTTTTCTTTTACCAAAACGCAAACTATTCCAAGTTTATGCATTGGGCAAATTTAGTTCTTGCCGTATAAACTGTTCGTTTTTGTTGAGATTAAATATGTGATAGCATTTTTAAAAAACAAAAAGACGTGATACAAAAGCGCAATAAAAAACTAGCAAAGCTACGGAAGCGCGGACAAAGGGCGCAGAGAGGAATTTTATGACAGTGGATTATGGGGCCACAATTTCCAAGAACGCTCACGGAACACTCAAGAAGCATTCGTTGATGATAGTGCAATCCTCTTGAGTTTTCCTCTGCATCAATTTCACAATCACTCTGGGGTCCTGCCCATAGTGGTGGACCCAATAAAATACTTAATGGCAGTTTTTGAAATAAAAGCAAAAGAAAAAAAGGCTACTCGCTATCAAGAAATACTCATTCTGTCCACATTTCCCAAATATGCTGGCTATAAAACCCAATTCCTGACCTCTCCAGCTAAAAGAGTTTTTCTCTTCCTTCCCTGTAGGGCTCTGGACCTCTCCTTTCCCCCAAAATGTACAAATAAGTATATGTCGTGTTCTATAATCCCTTCCTAGATCATCAGCTACTTAAGAGCTAGAATTACATCATTTCCCCCCATCTTGTCTGGTCTAGTGGCTAGGTGGCGCAGTGAACAGAGCACCAACCCAGGAGTCAGGAGGACCTGAGTTCAAATCCAACCTCAGACACTTAACACTTACTAACTGTGTGACCTTAGGCAAGTCACTTAACCCCAATCGCCCTGCCCTCCAAAAAGCAAAATAAAATAAAATAAAAGTTTAAGTTCTAAACATGTGGCAGGGCCCCAAAATGGAGCTACCAACAAAAATTGGGTACTATCACCAGTCTTAACCTATGTGACTAATGAGTTGACCTCTGACTGACTTCCTACTATCCCTGCAATGCCTTTGAGGCCGTTAGGTGGTGCAGTACATAGAGCACCAGACCTGGAATCAGGAAGACAATTTAAATCCAACCTTAGACACTTTAACTGTGTGTCTCTAGCCAAGTCACTTAATTTTTGTCTGCCTCAGTTTCCTCAAATGAAAAATTTGGATGATAATAGCACCAAACTTGAAAGGTTGTTGTCAGGATCAAATGAGTTATTTGTAAAATGCTTAGCACATAGTAGGTGCTCTCTAAATATTTATTCGCTCCCCCCAGTCCTTCCTTTTCTCCCAATCTTTAAATTCCATGGTAATGACAAGGAGAAAAAAAAATGTTTCTTAAAAGCTATTTAGGAAAGGTAACATGGAGGGGAAGAGATAAAAGAAGGCTTCAGGAAAGGGGAGAATAAGGATGATATTCATTCCATAACCCTTTATTCAATGCATTTAATAATAAAGAATTTCTGCCCTCTTGGAGGGAATACAAATGGGATGAAAAATTTCAATAACCACCTATCCAGTAAATATGGATTAGGCAAAGAAATCAAGACACCCGAAGTCCACAGTCATCATTAGTTCATTTGGGGGGAAAATGTGGGGGAAAAAGTTTTTATGTAGCTTTACTTTAATACTTTTGTTACTAATTTCTGAAGAACAAATGGAAGAAAAAAATGTCTATGTCATAACAATACTGAGAGGCTTCCATGATGCAAGACTTGATCATACACTGAGTTCCTCAGATAAGTATGCCATAAATATACAGTAAAATCTTGATTAACCAGAATAACCAGTATATAAACTAATAGTCTGATTAATTTGATTTTTGGTTAAGTGAGAATTAACCAGAAAATCCTTGTTGCTACCTTGATTGATGAAAAACTTTATAAAATGTATAAGTATCCTTTTCTGTCTTAATATGGCACACTAAACATAATTAAATTTTCCTTTCATGATTGAGAATAAAATTTCTCCTTATGTCTCATACCACTTTGTATTTATTATATCCCATTTTGTATTATAGCTATTATGGCCACAATTCCTCTTTGTGAGCAAGAACCATACTTTAATCTTTTGTTTAATGTAGGGAAAATGAGGCCTATGACACTGTGCCTTGTGCCTAGGAAGTGCTCATTAGATTTTGCCTGGGATCATATAGTAACAGAGTACAGTGATTCTCAAAAAAATTGATTCAGATTGGAAGATTCAGTGCCTACTAGAATATACACACAGTAAATTCTTAATAAATGTGAACTGAACTGAATTTTTCAGTCTCCTAAGAACCATCACTCTCAATATGAACTCAGGAAATAGGGAAAATTGATCTGTAGTGACCCTGTAAAATTTTTTGGCTTACCTCTCTAAAACCTGAGTGCCAAAAGCATAATCTCAAGAACCTGGGACATTTGCTTTCAGCCAGATTTATTTCAGGCCCCAGGTCTAAGCAAAGAAAGGAGCTGCCTCTTATACCAAGAACCTACACATCCTCCAAGAACTCATCACAATGAGATGTCAGAGGAGGCCTTTTGCCAGTATGAAATCAAGGAGAAAAATTTACCTTCCTTAGCCTTAAGGGAAGATTCAAGGTGTTTCTTCATAACGGCCATCTCAGTGGACAATTCTATAATCTGCAGGCAAAAAGCAAGAAGACAGAACTTCAAGTGTCTATAAATAAGAGCCAACAATATTACACAAACCACCCAGTAATAAGAGACAAGAACATTGTACTGCCCACCATAACAATCCTTGGTCATTACCACTGCCTTGGCTTTCACTTAATAGTACATTTAACCAATGAAGTATTTTTCACAGCACAATTATGTTGTATCATGATTTAAAAAAACAATAAAATATGAACTACTGCTAAGTCTATGAAGAAGTCACAGCCAAGTAGGCGTTATTAAATCCAGCCTTAGACACTTACTAGCTGTGTGATCCTGGGCAAATCATTTAATCTGTGTGCCTCAGTTTCCACAACTATAAAATGGGGATAACAACAGCATCTCCTTCCCAAGGGCATTGTGAAGCTCAAAGAAGATAATATTGGTAAAGACCTCAGCAAAATGCATCAAACATGATAGTACTTGTTCCCTCCCTTTTCCCCTTCTCTGAAGCTCCATTTCTTTGTCTGCAAAAGAAGGGAGTTGGTCTAGATGCTCATATAGGTCCCTTCCAGGTTTAAAGTTCTCTGATTTGAAGTCCTTATACAGTAAACACCCATTTATTCATAGTCTAAACAAAAAGAAAGCTTATGTACAATAATGTAAAAATTTATAACTGCTATTCAAAATGAACCTAACACTTTAAAAACCAATAATGCTTTAGGAATTCAGAATTAAAATATGTTCAGAAGAGTTCTAATAAAGTAAATGTAATGATCCTTCACTAATGTCCTCCTCTGTAACTTCAAGGTGGTGTGAAGGTAACCATGCCAAAGGTCATGCCACAAGGAGGGCTCAAGGTGGCGCAAGTCCTACCAGATGGAGAGCACCTGAGGATGGACAGGACTATAGTTCTATTACCCAGAGCTAAGCTCAGCTATGTGCTGACGGGCCCATCACCAGAAAGCTGACAACTAAGGAAGCGATTTTTTTATTCCTCAAAATATAAAACATGGAGATGCTGAGATCTACATCAGGGGAAGTAGTACTCACACTTATTGAAATGATGGATAGTCCAAAACAATTTAAGGTCATGTCTTACCATGTTCCAATTCTTTAAAAGCTATAAGATATACTATACACAGATTTCCAATGATCAATTACAAGTATTGAATATTCGATTAACTATAATAGCCCATTAAGCAATCGTCTGAACAAAGACAATTAGTATAAATACAACTTTTTATGTAAAACTAAAGTACTTCAAAGAGTGAAGAGATACATAAAATATTGTGGCAGAAATACATATAATATTCAGAAATATTAAGTGTAGGGGCGCCTAGGTGGTGCAGTGAATAGAGCACCGGCCCTGGAGTCAGGAGGACTTGAGTACAAATCCGGCCTCAGACACTTGACACACTTACTAGCCGTGTGACTTTAGGCAAGTCACTTAACCCCAACTGTCTTCCAAAAAAAAAAGGCAAAGAAATATTAAGTGTAGGAGTAGAAATATACATATACATAAAGTGTGGGTGGTAGAAGTCTGAATACTGAATATGTTATTATAGTTAATACTTTATAGCACTTTATATAGCACTTTCCCTATGAGTTTCACATACAGAAAATAGTAAATATTACCATCCCAATTTTCCAGACAAGGAATCTGAGGCTCAAAAGGCTTGCCCACTGAAAGTCATACATCTGCTAAGTGTGAGAGCTATTCAATCCAATTCAAAAATATAAATGGAACCTTGTCTCCTGGCTTCTAAGTTCAATGATCTCACCTCAGTCCACTACAAAAAGTTTAAATTAGGTCTCCTAAGTAGCACAGGCCTCACACTTAACACTCTGATTTTTTGTTTTTTATCTGAAAACTATCTGTTCTCTGATCTCAAGCCTAATGCTCAAACATATCCATCATTCTAGGATCGTTAGATATAGGAATAGGTAGAGAAGAAAAGAATAAATTACTTCAAGGCCTTCTCCAGTCATAATTAAGCCTCCCCAGAAACTAGCAATGGCCTGATGAGAAAATTTAACCAACTCCACTAACAGAGAGGAATACTGGAATAAGGGGGGCAAGCAGAATACTCTGTTAGTCACAGGGAAGAATGCAGATGAGACGCAATTTCATCAGCCTGAATCATATAAAGTTGTTAAAAAAGAAAAAAAAAGTCAATACAACATTAAAAGTGAACCAGAAAATCTGAAAGAAGACTCAACTTGAGGGTGCCAGTAGCGTAGCAACAGACAATAATAAGCCCTATGCAATATCAGGGAACATTTCCACTCAATTAGAATTTAGTAAGCACTAACGTGAAAGACTGAAAGATGGAAACAATAGGGACTACCGTAGTTGACAATTCAAGACAAAATGAACACTCCAATGGACCCCAACAGAAAGAACCCTTGGAGAGAATGGTCAGGACAGACTACTGCAGCTCAGGAATCAACGTTCTAGGCAAATATGCAATTCTTTAATTTCACAATCCAGTGCCATCCTTCAACCCATGGCACAACCTGCTGCAAAAGCAGATGAAGAGATGCTTGAAGGAAGATACTCTAAAGAGCACTGAAGATTAAAGATAAAGCCCTAACGTAAAGAGCACAGATATCACTCTGGGCAAAGAAGGTAGCAACAGATACCAGAGCACTTTATCATTCTAATTTCCTTTATTTTTCTATTATTGTGGCCTAATGTAATACCCCAGTTTTTAAAATTGCACATGAAAAGGTCACTGGATTCAAGTAGAAACATATCAGGAAGAGGAAAAGTCAAACTTATTACATACAACTAAGATGAGAATTAGAAGATAAATTTTTAAAATGCATGAAACCACAGCTAATAACCATATCAGGGTTTTGTCCTAAATCACACTCCACTCAAAAACTGAACCAAACGATCATAGATTTAAAGCTTGAAAGGACAGTAAAGGCCATCTCATCCAATCCCTTCATTTTACAGACTAGGAAACTGACACCCAGGGAGATAAAGGGACATGCCCAAGGTCACCCAGACAGTAAGTGGCCAAGTTGAAAAAGGAATTCAAGTCCCATGACTTCGAGTTCAACATGTCTACATCAGTATTCCTTCTACTGCAACATGGTGGAAAACCATCTTTCACCTTCAAGGAGATAATTTTAAAAGACCATTACCGGTGCCACTGAGTTACTTTGAAAGCCATCACCACACTTAAGCCATGCTTTGGAGAGGGATGTATTTGCAACAGATGCCCCAGCATCTTCCTTCCTGAAGCTAGACGCACTCTCTCCCGGAAAAAGTGTGCATTCTGTATCCCATGTCTTTCTTCTCTGTAAAAATAATGATAAAAAATGTGAAAACAACAAACAAATCATTATCATGCCAAACAAAAAGTAAACTCTCAATTCACCATGCTAAAGGAGAGAAGCAGATACACAAAGAATCCAAGATAGAGGAGAATCTCCAAATCACTTTTTTAGGGGGCTTTAAAATACATCCAATTTTGGAAAGCAAATTAACATTGTGGTACATTACAGTATTACACACAACAGCAACAACAACCTACATTCTACATTATCACAGTATTTCCATCCCTGTGACTTTTTCTCATTGAGAATTGGAAGAAGGTAAGAATTATACTCTTTGTTACTTCAGATGCCTAAAACATTTCCCAGGTTGGCAAGCACCAGTTTGGCTATATCCTAGGTATATGTTACTTACCTGGGTTTCATTCATGATCAAAATTCTTTTCACAGATTATCAAGCTTCAAATTAATACAAATGACTCAGATGTATATGATACCCACCTGATAACTGCCAAAGTCTCTTTGCCCACCCTCTCCAATTATTCCTTATAATAAAGAATAAGAAAAAAAAAGGTTCAGCAAAACTAACCCAAATATTTTTAAAAGCTGATGTTATATGCAGTGTTCCACTTCTATGGTTCCCAACCTCTGCAAAAAAAGAGGCAGCCAGACAATGGAAAGAGCTCTGAAGTCATGTCATGAGAGCCTAAGATCAAACAGGGTCTCACTTCACATTAGCAAATCACTTAATGTCTCTCTTCCTTAATTTCCTCATCTACAAAACAGCAATAAGAGCACCTACTTCCCAGAGTTGTCATGAGGAAAAATGATATAATGCCTGTATGCCTCAAAGCCCTATATAAATTATTATTATTATTATCATAATTACCATAAAAAGTAAGGGGAGATAAATTCTCATATCTCTTCTTGGGGCCAACCTGCTCATTATGATTTAGCAGCATTCAGTTTTGATTGTTTCGCTGAGCTGTTGTTTTCTGTTTACAATTGTAATGCCGTGCACAAGCAGATTCCCAAAAGAATGCTACTGTGAACAGCTTTTAAGGTTCTGATTACACAGTATAGTGAATACTCCATTTATTCCATTACAAAACAAGGCAAACATTCACAACAAATCATAATATTCACAACATCACATCTTATCACAGAAAATCACAATATAGTTCTCATAACAGCTTAACATTAGAATGGCCACACAGTTTTCACTAAAATGGCCACAATATTCAGAACAAGGAACAAAAGAATAATCATCTGGTTTCCCTAAGGGGGAAACCCTCCTTACTAAATCATTCAATCAATTCACAATACAACAATCAATCTTCCACTCATGGGGCAATTTTAACTTAATCAATCACTCATCTAGCAATCAGCCATTAAATACAATCATTAGAAAAACACACAAATCCTCCACCCCTCTGTGTCTTCAATTTCATCATTCATCCAAGGGGAGGCCTTTTCTTCATCTTGACTCCAGGTGGTCTCTCTGATTCCCTGGATCCCCTTCCATGGTCCCAGCTCCTAACCGAATCCACCAAACAGTCACCTGGATTCAGAGGCAGAGAGCTCCCAGGTCTTGTCCAGTCCTCAGGGCAGTCCCTGGTACACACTGAAGTTCACAGGGTCTGGCACATCTCAGACCCTTCACCACTTCTGTTGCCGGGAACTCAAGGATCAGCCAGGCCATGAACCAACAAAGGCTTATCCTGGTCATGCTTCTTCAGTCCTCCAGCAGTTCAGCTGGCCCTAGGACCCAACAGAAAACTCAGCCTTCCAGGCGGCAGTAACAGCCACTTTGGCCTTCACCAGATTCTGGTCTCAAGAAAAACCCCAACTCAGTTCTCAGTCAGATTCCAGATGCCGGGAGAGAAACTCACTCTCTCTCTCTCTCAAGAAAACTCCAACTCACTTCTTCAGTCCAGAAGCCCAGCTCCCAGATTCTGGGACAATCCTGCTTCCTCCCGCAGGAGCCACCAGGAGGAACATTCCCGATTCTATCTCTCTGTCTCTACAACTCTTCTTATATACACACTGGCCTCCTGTCTCAGCTAACCCCCTCCTGCTGTCAGGACAGGAGAAGAGCTCACACCTTCCCTACTTGGCCCTAAGTTACTAAGTGCTAGGTATCGGCTAAATTGATTTCTGTTCCATTTACAACATTGTTGAAGTAATTTTGTATGTTATTTCCCAGTTTCTATTTGTTTCCCCTTGTACTAGTTCATTAAAGTGTTGCCATGCTTCTTTCTCTGTATTTATTATGTACATATTCACTTCTTGCAGAACAATACTCAATCATATTCGTATACCACAACTTTTTTAACCAGCCCCCACTGACGGGCATGTATCTTGGTTCCAGATCTTTGCTATGACAAAAAGTGACGCAGCAATGATCTTCTTTAAAACGTCATTTTTATCATATCCCTTCCCTACTCAAAAATGTTCAACAGTTCCCCATTGATCTCTGGGATAAATTCTAAACTCCTTCTCCTAGTATTTATGGCCCTCTACAACTCTGTCCCAGTCTATATTTTTAACTTTATTTCCCTACAAAACCCTATTCATTGCCCCTCAAACATGCCACATTTGTGGCACCACTACTTCTTTGCTCACACTAGTTCCCCTGAAGTGAAAGCCACTTCATTCAATACCCACCAATTATTCAACATCTTGCTCAGTTCCCACCTCCTCCACACCTATCTTTTCCATGAAAACTTATCTGACCACGACTAACGTGAATGATTTTTGGACTGGAAGGAACATAACAACAAAAACTGACTGGTAGAGAATTAAGTCAGTTGGCCAATAAGCATTTATGAAGCATTTTGTACAAAGCGCTGTGTTAAGTGCTGGGGATAAAAAGAAAAGGAAAAACAAAACAAAAGAAACTGCTTTCAAGAATCATTCATTTTAATAGGGGAGAAAGCAAGCAAACATCTAGATATGTAGAAGACATCCAATGCAGATGGAAGGTAATCTGAAAGAGGAGGCCCTGGAGGCTAGAGCTACCAGCAAAGTCTTCCTGCAGGCGAGCTCGGAGCTGCTCACTGATGGAAGGCAGGAAATCTAAGGGCCACACCTAAAGAGGGAGAACATAACAGACACAGGGGGGCCCGGAAACCAAAAGGAGTAAATTTGTTTTACCTTTTTTTTATGGTATGAGCAGGGGAGCACCTCCTCCTATTTTTGGAGCTTGTGAATATGATCACATGTTGGATATACTGGGAGCAGGAACACAGCATGCATTTAGGAGCTCCCCAGAGTTGAGCACTAACAGGTTGGGAATTGGCAGAAAGTCAGGGATGTGAGCAATTCTAGGGTTGTAGCTAATGAATCATTCACAGGACACACAGTGGTGTCAAGGCTGAGTTTGGAGACTAGGGAAATCAGAGCAGGGGAGACGGACTGGGAGTATAGGGACAGAAGTGAAGGATCCAAAGTGAAGCTGCAGGTGACAAACGCTTTTTTTTGGAGGAGGGAAGATAGGGCAATTGGAGTTAAATGACTTGCCCAAGGTCACACAGCTAGTTTTTTGTGTTAAGTGTGAGGCCACATTTGAACTCAGCTCCTCCTGACTCCAGGGCCGGTGCTCTAGTCACTGTGCCTCCTAGTTACCCCGACGTTTTTTTTTCAAACAAAACTCTCGATCTTTATTTTTTTTAATGATGATTAACTTTCATTTATTTTAGTTTACATCATTCATTTCCATGAGATTTTGAGTTACAAATTTTCTCCCTGTCTTTCCCCTACCTACCCACCCAAAACAGCAGTCCCACTGTATACCCCCTCCCCCAATCTGCTCTCTCCTATATTCTCCCCCATCACCCCTCTGACATTCTAGTAGAGCAAGATGGATGTCCCTATCCCAGGACCTGTATATCTTATTTCCCAGTTGCATGTAAATAATTATAATTATACATATGTACATATATATATTTTAACATATGATTTTAGAACTTTAAATTCTAGATTCTTTCCCTTTCTCCCTTGTCACCCACCCCCACTGGAAAGACAAGCAGTTCAATAAAGGTCATACATGTGTAGTTCTGCAGAACATCTCCACAATGGGCATATTGTGTAACACTGACTGTATTTCCCTCCTTTCTATCCCGCCTTCCCCTTGTTCTATTCTCTACTTTGTCTTTGTCCCTTTACAGAAGTGTGTGCTTCTAACAACCCTCCCTCCCAACATGTCCTCCCCTCCATCATTCCCCCTTCTCATCCCCTTTCCCCCTACTCTCCTCAAAGGCAAGATATGCATTTTACAGTGTATGTCATTCCCTCCCTA
>JAQQSU010013123.1:0-11742 GCA_028627135.1 Pseudochirops cupreus | reverse complement strand
ATATTGTGGCCACTGTAGTGAAAACTGTGTGGCCATTTTCTGTGATAAGATGTAATGTTGTGAATATTATAATGTTTTGAATGTTTGTCTTGATTTGTAATGGAATAAACAGAGTGTTCACTATATTTTGTAATCTGAACTCTAAAGGCTGTTCACAGTAGCATTCCTTTGGGAATCTGCTGGTGCATGGCATTACAAGAGGGCACAGTCAAATGGTGGCATAGAAGCAGGAAAACTCTGTAGCTCCCCCCAAATCCACCTAAAATTCCTATAAAATATGACTAAAAAAAATTTAGAGCTCCAGAACTCATAAAATAACAGAGAAACAAGGCTCCCCCTGAAGGCAGCCCAGCAGAAGGACAGAAAGGGCTCATCACAGCACACTGGAAGCAGAGCCTAAACCCATGTGAGTTTAGCCCCACACTGTCCAGGAGAAGCCCTGGCTAGACCTGTCGGGAGAGAAGATCACCAGCAGCTGTGGTAGTTTCCAGAATTACCAAGCCATAAAAGCCAAAGACAATGGGAAAAGGTCAGTGGAACTTGGCTAAATTTGGGGGAGAGGGTCTGGCTGACTGCCTCCAGAACTAGAAACAGTCTGAAGCAGCAGGTATACAGTCACCTCCACATTGCTACTTCAGAGCTCAAGGCCTGCAAATTGCAGAGGGGCCAAGCTATCATTCAGAGGCTAAGTGCCCTTGCCTTGAGCTGCCTGGATTGGGATTGTGGTCTTGGGTGATGGTCCTGAGGAGTGTTTTCAGTGAGCCAAAGCTGGAGGGGGCTGCAGAGACTGCGGCATCCTAATATCTCTGTCAGCTGCAAAAACCAAATTGATTTGGGACAGTGCACTCCCTTATGAAAGCAGAGATCTACTGAGCCCAAAAGTTAAGTAACTGACTGGCAACATGATCAGGCAAATGAAGCAAAGAAATCTCAGTGATACAAATTTAGATTCCTTTTTTGGGGACAAAAAGGCTCAAAGCATGGAATGGGAGGAAGACAACACAGTCAGAACTCATACACCAAAAGCTTCCAAGTAAAATGTAGACTGCTTACAAGCCATAGAGGAGCTTAAGAAGGATTTAGAAAACCAAATGAAAGAAGTGGAAGAAGAACTAGGGAGAGAAATGAGAATGATGCAAGAAAATCATGATAAGAGAGTCAACAACCTGACTGAAGAAAATAAAATCTTGAAAAATAGACTAACTGAAATGGCAAAAGAGGCCCAAAAAGCCAATGAGGAGAGGAATGCCTAAAAAAGCTGAATTTGCTGGATGGAAAAAAAAATTTCAAAAGCTCACTGAAGAGAATAATTGCTTCAGAATTAGAGTGGAGCAAATGGAAGCTAATGACTTTTTGAGAATTCAAGATACTATTAAACAGATCCAGACAAATGAAAAAAATAGAAGTAACGTGAAATATCTCCTTGAAAAAAACCACTGACCTGGAAAATAGATCCAGGAGAGACAATTTAAAAATTATTGGACTACCTGAAAGCCATGATCAAAAAAGAACCTAGAAAGCATCCTTCAAGAAATTCTCAAGGAAAATTGCCCTGATACTTTAGAACCAGAGGGCAAAATAGAACTTGAAAGAATTCACCAATCACTTCTTGAAAAAGATCCCAAAATGAAAACTCATAGGAATGTTATAGCTAAGTTAAGGAGTTCCCAGATCAAGGAGCAAATATTACAAACTGCCAAAAAGAAACAATTTGAATACTGCGGAAACACAATCAGGAAAACATAGGATCTAGCAGCTTCTACATTAAGGGACTGAAGGGCCTGGAATATGATATTCCAGAGACCAAGGAAGCTAGGATTAAAACCAAGAATCACCTATCCAGCAAAACTGAGCATAATATTTCAGGGAGAAATATGGACATTGAATGGGGTGGAGGACTTTCAAGCATTCTTGAGGAAAAAACCAGAACTGAATAGAAAACTTGACATTCAACCACAAGAAGCATGAGAAGGTAAACATGGAAAAGAAATCATAAGGAACTTATTAAATTTGAACTATTTACATGCCAACATGGAAAAGTGATCATTGTAACTTAAGAAACTTTTCTCAGTATGAGGATAGGTGAAGGGAATATAAATGTACACATACATATATAAATATATATGTATGTATAAATATATACATATTAATATATATGCATATATATACATATACATACACATACAGAGGGTACAGGATCAATTGAATAGGAAGGGATGATATTTTAAAAGGTGAAATTAAGAGGCGAGAGAGGAATAGAAAGGAGGAGACAGGGAGAGACAGAATGGGGTCAATCATTTCATGCAGAAGAGGCAAGGGATAATTGTTATAATGGAGGGGAAGAACAGGAAGACAAAAAGGGAATGTGTCAAATTACTCTCATTGAGTTTGGCTTAGGGAGGGAATAGCATACACTCCAAAATGGGTATCTTTCCCTGCAGGAGAGTAGACGGAAAGGGAATGAGATGGCAGATGATGGAAGAAAGGGCAGGTTGGGAGGGAGGGTTGTTAGAAGCACACATGTCTGTAAAGGGACAGGGACAAAGTAGAGAACAGAACAAGGGGAGGGCAGGATAGAAAAGAGGGAAATATCAGTGTTACACAATATGTCCATTGTGGAAATGTTCTGTGCAACTACACATGTACAGCTTGTATTGAATTGCTTGTCTTTCCAGTGGGGGTGGATGATAAGGGAGCAAGGGAATGAATCTAGAATTTAAAGTTCTAAAATCATATGTTAATATATCATTATTATTATTATTATTATTGTTGTTGTTGTTGTTGTTTACATGCAACTGGGAAATAAGACATACAGGCACTGGCATAGGGAGATCCATTTTGCTTTATGAGAAAGTCAGAGGGGTGATGGGAGAGGATATAGGAGAGAGCAGATTGGGCAGGGGATATACAGTGGGATCACTGTTTTGGGGGTGTGGGTAGAGGAAAGATAGAGATAAAATTTGTAACTAGAAATCTTCTGGAAATCAATTATGAAAACTAAAAATAAACAAAACTTAATTTTAAAAGAAAATTTCATTCACATTTATGCTCAAGAAGAAAATAAACATATGAAAACATAGTAAGTCATTGAACAACTGATAGTCTCATCTACTGCTGGAAATGCTTTCCTTGTTCTTTGAGAAGAGAAATCTCTAACTTTCTCTTACTGATTGCCTTAAGGTAGATATTCTTGATCAAGTAAATTTCTTCAAAAATTTTAATAGTATTTGTTTACCTCCTCTGCTTTGTTGCCATTTAAGAGGCAGTATTTTCTCATTATAGAAAGAAATATATAGAGGTAGCTAGGTGGTGCAGTAAATAGAGGACTGTCCCTGGAGTCAGGAGGATCCGAGTTCAAATCTGACCCCAGATGCTGACCACACTTACTAGCAGTGTGACTTTGGGCAAGTCACTTAACCCAAAGTTCCTTTCAAAAAGGAAAAAGAAAAAGGAAAAAAGGAAGGAAGGAAGAAAGGAAAAAAGGAAGATAGGAAGGAAGGAAGAAAGAAAGAGAAAGAAAGAAAGAGAAAGAATGCCATTGATTGAATGGATAGCCTTGCAAAAGCACAAGAAAGATATTGGAAAACAAGGTCTATATCAATTCCATGTAAGGGGAATGACTATTCAACACATGACTCCCAAAACTTGCTAAGAATTAAACTACTATTTCCTTCTGAATCAGATTGTCAAAATATTGGCAACCAGTTTTCTGGATTGGTGAGATTCTCCATTGGATCTCTGAGAAATCTCTTCAGAGATTGTTCATCACCTCCAGAATACAGAGCCATCTTTCGAAGAAGTAATTGCATGTGATAAAAGTAGTTGTAACCCAGACATTCAACCTGGACTTCCTCTTCCAAATTCTTTTATTAACAAAAATACAGAGAAAGTAATCCACATGACTTGGACCTTCCTCAAGTTCAATAACATAGGTTTATTTAGTGTTTTGCTGTGGATTGCTCCACTTACATACAAATTTTAATTCTTTATTGGGCCACCCTATAAATATAGGGTAGTCTAGACTATTTGGAAGGTACCTTCATTTAATGTCAGGTATTTAGAAGGTAATATTAAAGGAATCTAGAGAAGCTGAGTGTGACATGGCCTAGTCTAGTTTTGTTTGTACATTTAAGACCAATCTTTTGCTGATCTGTCCTTCTCTCAGGTTTCAGCTTCCAAACCACATGAGGACCCTCCACCCTGGTGTATTGGTACTTTTGGTAATGTTCTCCTACACTAGTATGAAGTGTGCATTTGGTACTCCAACAAGTAAGTAGGAAAGCTTTCTGATCTGTTGAAAGAAGTGAGCTAGAAAAATGTGAAATATGTTTACTGAGCACACATTCTAACAAAGATTCAACTCTGGTTCTGCGGCATATTTGGGGTTATCATTCAGTTATGGCCTACTTGGGACACACAAATTGCCATTCTCAGCACAATTTCAGCAATCTTTATCATCTCTGGTGTTCGAGATTTCTGGAAAGATATTTGGTCATGTCTATTTGTCTTGAACCATTGAAGTATTGGAGCTGACTGCTTTGCCTGCTTTCTGGCACACATCGTTAGAAGCAAAAGGAAAGGACAGGGATAGTATGCCACTGCCCCCCCCCCCTTACTGGTAATGCTGATTTCTATTTAATTTGATCATCTCATCAATTCTCATGAGATCTTCCTTAGGCTGAAAATTCTCAAATTTATCTACCTAGTTCTAAGTTTCCCACTGCCCTCCAGTTTTACTTTCTTAACTGCCTTTTAATGGAATCTTGAGCTGAATGTCTAGGATATATTACTCTAAAAATATCCCAAACTGAACTCATCATCTAGCCCTCTCAAACCTCTCTCTTCCAAATTTCCTTATTACTATCAAGTGTACCATTTTGACAGCCTTGTAATGCCAGTACTATTTCCAAGTAGAATCATCATCCTTAGTCTACCAGGTTCACAACAGATGCAATCCTGAAATCCTCAATATCTCTCTTGATATCCTCTTTGCTACCTCTCTTGAATACCTCTTTCTCTCTTGTGACATGGCTACCTCACTAGTTCCTGTCCGGATCTTCTCATATTTGTACTATTGTATTAATCTTGCTGGTTGGTCTACCAGTTGCAATAAGTCACTCTCTACTCAAATAAATCCTCTATTCAGAGACCAAAGTAATTCTTTCAAAGTACATCTTTCAGTTTTCTCACACACTGTTTTCTCACACACTGTTTCTCCACATACATTTTTCAGATCACTAACAATGATCTTTTTAGTGTTCTTAGAATAAGACATTCCATGTCATAGTCCTCTGAATATTTTCATTGGCTATTTTCTATGCCTGGAATAATCTCCCCTCTCACTTCTACCTCATGTCTTCTCTGGATTGCTTCATGAAAAAGCTATGCAAAGGCTTTCTGGAACTATTAATTGTAGTACCTTTTCTCTATTGATTGTATCCTATTAGTTCTTTTAGAGTTCATTGACTCAAGATCATTGTTTTTTTCCTACTTCATCATGCATTAGCCCACTTTCTCATGTAGCCCTCTCATTAGCAAACAGAACTTTAAGAGGACACCCCTTTCCTTCTTGGGTGTCAGATTTTGTTCACTTTGAGCCCTAAACATAATACCACCTTCTCCAGGAGGTTTTCTTTTCCTGAACTTTTCCAACAAATTCCAAAGATATTTTCCCCATTGCTCTGCATTCCTTTTCTTTTTGCTTATTTTAGTCAAAAAATAGTCATTTTGAATAGTACATCACTTGTCCATATATCTTAACAAATTGTATTTCATTAACTAGAAGGAATAGATTGTTTACAATCATGTTCCCCTTGTGCCAAACACAATATTTTACATATTATTTCAGTATAAAGCACTTATTTAAGGCATACTTCATACCAGGGACTGGGAATACAAAAAGAACTATGAAATAGTTGCTTTCCTGAATAAGTTCATACTCTAATGAAGATGACCACAGTGACAAGAATAAACTTACATTAAATTTTTAAAAATTTATGAAAATGTGGGTTGGGGAGTAAAATACTGGATTGAGGAATTAGCATTAGGTGCAGTTCAAAGGCAGCACATGATTTGACTCTTGAAGTAAAGCCATTCTTCTAAGAGGTCTAAGTGAGGAAACTTCTCATGGCAGAAATGTGTCTGGTCTCTGGAAATGTCCAGAGAGGACTTAGAGAAACCTGTTCTATGAGAAAAAAGGGAAAGTGAGTTTGACAAAGCTATTCAGGGAATGAAGGGACGAACTGTGCATCTAGACTGGAAAAATATCTTGTGGGCTGGTCGTTATGTGATTTATGTATCAAAGAAAAGAGTTTCAATTTTATTTTAGACTTCAAAAGGAGTCACTGTATTTTACTGAGCAAAAAAGAGATTAAAAAAAAAAGGTTAACAGTACTAGAAGTGAAATAATGGGTTCAATGTCTACCCAAATTTGATCCTAGCGACAATCATGTGATGTAGGTTAGGGCAAGTATAATGATTCCCATTGTATAAGTAAATGAGCAAAGGCTCAGGGAGGTGAGAGGAACACAACTTTAAGAAGTTAATAAGTCAGCATTAGAGGACTGGAACCAGTTCTTGAATTTCAAAATCCTGGGTTTTTTTCCCATTTCATTCTATTAAATCATTTTTTGCCAGATTAATTTTTTAAAAATCAAATTAATAAACACAGTGTTTACAGTAAACTTTTTGAACTCATTCAGAATACAACATAACTTCTATGTGATTGCAAATATTCTATTGTTTCTGTTTTCTCTTTTCCGTTGGGATTCTCCCGGATACTTACAGATGTCTTAAACAAAATGCTTACTGTAACCGGGTATGTACAGGCAACACAGCACTCCAAGGCACCTATCAAAATATGAAAATGAAATGGTGTGTAAATGAATGGATTACGCCTAATATTTATTAATAATAGAAACAGGAAAACATTATCCTTCAAACCTCTGTGGTATGGAAGGCTAAGAGAATAGAAGATGAGAAAAATTGAAATGCTTAGAATAAATGTTACTCTCATTTTAATAAAGGCAAGCCAATTTGGAATGAGAGCTTTCTAAGGCAGAATTGATTCCTGATATTTTTTTCCTTTTAATTGGAGAAATTATTATATCATAGAACAAAATTAAAAATTAACATTTTCTAGTGAAAAGTAAATCCACATTGATGTGATTGAAGACCCGGGGTCAATTCTCAGCACAGTCATACATTCCTTGTGAAACCCTGGAATTTTTTCAGTCCCCTTAGCTATTTGTTCTATTCTAGAAGGTTTCTATACTGATGAAATCCCAGGTTTAAATCTTCTCCCTATTTTATCCCACACTTTATCCAGAATTTGATTGTTGAGAGTGTTTTCTTTACAGATAAATTGTAATTTCTCCACACCTAGGTACTGTACCTGATCTTTGAATGCTTTTCTAGTCCCAATAATTCATACTCTGTTTTCGATGATCTAGCAGCGATTCTCTTGGTCCTCCTTACTTTTCTTAAGATCAGGATAAATTAGTGTTTGAACTTGTTATATGTATAAGATTCAGTTTCTGAAGTGTTTCATTATTCCAGAGTTAGAATAATTAGAGAAGAATAAGCAAGTTTATGAAACAAGGATATGAAACTATGAGGATAAAATAAGGAATTTCTTACCTGTTTAAGCTGGAATGCAATCCCAGAACAGACAGTTATATTAGTGAAGAGTAGTAACTTATCAGCTGTTCTGTGTTATCTTAATAGGAAATCAATTTTTTCTTTTTATCTTCTTTTTATTTTTATATGAAATTTCTATAATCAAGAAGTGAAAGCTGGATATTGGACAATCTCTGAATTACTATAATGGGATTCAAGAATGGATAGCTTCCAATTTTAACTTATATTCATAACCAAATTTAATAATAATAACCAGTTACAGGGATAATATCCTCCTAAGCAGGAAATCATTAGACCAAGTAATAAGGCAAAGAAGAAAAACAATAGATGTCTTTAAAAAGGAAAGCAAATTTTGATAAATGTAAGAGAATTAGACTGATTCTTCAAAGAACTGTAGACAAAGGTATATGACTGAATCCCAAAATGTATCTATTATAAAATTTAAACTTTAAGATTATTTTGCTAGTAAGATGTCACATTTGTATTTTTACACAAAAGTCATATAAGATAATGGTAAAAGGAAGTGAAATTATTTTTTTAATTAATTCATTTACTTTAATTTCCAACACTCATTTCCACGACATTTTGAGTTGCAGTTTTTCTCTCCCTGTCTTCCCTTTCTCCACCAGAAAATACCAAGCCTACTGAGTACCCTTTCTCCCAATCTGTTCTCTCTTGGATCCTACCACATAAAAATTCCCTTCAACTATCCCCATACTGAAAAGTCTTATGAGTTACAATCATCATTTTTCTTTGTAGCAATGTTAAAAGTTCAAGCTTAGTAAGTTACTTATGATTTCTTTTTCCTGTTTAGCTTTTCATGCTTCTCTTGTTTCTTGTACTGGAAAGACAAATCTTCTGTTCTGCTCTGGTTTTTCAAAAACAATCCTTTATTTCTTTTTTGCCCTCTGATTCTAGAATACCAGGGCAATTTGCTCAATAATTTCTTGAAAGATGGTGTCTAGTATCTCCTTTTTGATCATGGCTTTCAGGTAGTTGTTAAATTGTTTATACTTGTTAAATTGTCCCCCCTGGATCTTTTTTCTAGGCCAGTGTTTGTTCTGATGAGATATTTCACATTGACTTCTATTTTTTGATTCTTTTGTATCTGTTTTATACAGTCTTGATTTCTCATAAAGCCTTTAGCTTCTAATTGCTGCAATCTAATTTTAATGGAGTTATTCTCTTCAGGGAGTTTTTGAAATTCTTTTTCCATCTGGCAAATTTAACTTTTTAAAAGTTTTCTTCTCCTCATTGGCTTTTTGGGCCACTTTTGCCATTTGAATTAGTCTATGTTTTAAGGTGTTACTTTCTTCAGTCAGGTTGTTGACTCTCTTATCATGATTTTCTTGCAATGTTCTCATTTCTCTCCCCAATTTTTTGGGCATTTCTCTTATTTGGTGTTCAAAATCCTTCTTGAATTCCTCAGTAGCCTTTAACCAGTTCATATTTTTCTTGGGAGCTTTTGATGCAGAAGTTCTGACTTCAAAGTATCCCTCCCAGTCCCTGCCCTGATCCTTTTTGCCACCATAAAAGGATTCTATTATCTATTTGGGCTTCTGGTGCTTACTCGTATTGCCAACCAATCACTTGACTTTTGAGCTCTTTGTCAAGGTAGAGCGTTGTTTCCAAAAGGGAGAGAGCTATGTTCCAAATCCCTGGGGTTTTTACAGCAGCTGGAGTTATTAAATGGGTGCCCTCTATACAACCCCAACATACTCTGGTCACACTGATCACACACCCCAGGACCACCATCCAAGACCACAATCCAGATCCAAGCAGATCAAATCAAGAGCCATTACCCACTGAATGGTTGCATGGTCTCCCTACAATCTGCAGGCCCAGAACTCTGTAGGCAACCATTTGTCAGTGGCTGCAGTTAATGCACCTCCTCTGGTTCTGTCTCTGTGGATGGCAACCAGACTGTGCTCACCCTCTTTGAATAAATTTCCACACTAACCTTTCACATTGTCTTTGGCATTTGCGGATTGAGAAGTCTTGAAACCACTACAGCTGCTGGTGGTCCAGTCTCCCAAAGTCCTCTCCAGCCATGACTGGTATTGACTGCTGTGGGACTAAAACCCTGGGCTCATGTGAGGCTGGGCTTGGCTTGGCTCGCCTCCCAGAGGGCTGTTATGGGGTCTTCCTGCTGTCCTGCTTGACTTCGATCAATAGGAAATTTGTTTCTCTCTGTCATTTTGTGGGTTTTGCAGCTCTAAAGTTTGTTTAGAGACATTTTTACATGTAATGGAGGAGGCTGAACCCAGAGAAGTGTGGAAGTGCTGTTTTTACTCTGCCAACTTGGCTCTGCCACAAGTGAAATTATATTTTCGTTATTAAAATATCTTCCTGATAATTTTATTTTTATTTATTTGTTTATTATATTAGTTTACATGATTCATTTCCATGAAAATTTGAGTTACAAATTTTCTCCCCGTCTTTCCCCTACCTGCCACCCCAAAACATCCATCCCTTTGTATCCTCCCTCCCCCAATCTATTCTCTCCTATGTCTTCCCCCCTCACCCCTCTGACTTTCCAGTAGGGCAGGATGGATCTCTCTACCACAGTGCCTGTGTATCTCAAGTTCCAGTTGGATGTAGTTAATAATAATAATAATAATGATTATGATGATGATTGTATATATGTATGTATATATATATACATATATATACATATATATTTTTAACATTTGACTATAGAACTTTAAATTCTAGATTCATTCTCTTCCTCCCTCATCACCCACCCCCACTGGAAGGACAAGCAATCAAATACAGGCTGAACATGTGTAATTACACAGAACCTCTCCACAGTGGGCATATTGTGAGAGTCTGATTACATGTCCCTTCTTCCTATCCCACCCCCCCCCGATCCAGTTTCTACCCTGTCTCTGTTCCTGTGCACTTTCATCTGCCCTCCCCCCCACCTTGCCCTCCCCTCCATCACGCCACCTCTCATCCCCCTTCCCCCTGCTCTTCTATGTGTCAAGATGCCCAGTTTAGAGTTTACGTCATTCCTACCCTAAGCCAGATTCAGTGAGAGTAAGGTTGACTCTTTCCCTTTTGCCTTCCTGTTCTTCCCCTCTATTGTAACAATTATCTCTTGCCTCTTCCATGAGACGCTCAACCCCATTCTGACTCTCCCTGTCTCCTCTCAATCTAATCCTCTCTCACCTCAGAATTTCACCATTTGGAATATTGTCCCTTCTTATTCAATTGATCTTATGCCCTCTATGTATTCATATATACATATACTCAGATATGTGCTTGTATGCATATGTAAACCATCTTATATAAATATATGTGTATGTATATGTGTATATACATTTATATTCCCTTCCCCTATCCTCATGCTGAGAAAATTTTCATCAGTTAGAATTGTCACTTTTCCATGTTGTCATGTCGATAGTTCTTCTTTGATAAATTCCTTATGATTTCTTTTCCGTGTTTATCATCTCATGTTTCTTGTATTGGAGTGTCAAACTTTCTTTTCAGTTCTGGTTTTTTCAGCAAGAATGTTTGAAAGTCCTCCACCTCACTGAATCACCATATTTTCCCATGGAACGCTATACTCAATTTTTCTGGGAAGGTGATTCTTGGTTTTAATCCAGGCTCCCTTGATCTCTGGAATATCATATTCCAGGCCTTTCGATCCCTTAGTGTAGAAGCTGCTAGATCCTGGGTTATCCTAATTGTGTTTCCACAGTATTCAAATTGTTTCTTCCTGGCAGCTTGCAATACCTTCTCCTTGGTCTGGGGATTCCAGAACCCGACTATAATATTTCTAGGAGTTTTCTTTTGGGGATCTTTTTCAAGAGGTCATTGGTGAATTCTTTCAAGTTCTATTTTGCCCTCTGGTTCTAGAATAACCAGGCAATTTTCCTTAAGAATTTCTTGAAGGATGCTTTCTAAGTTCTTTTTTTGATTATGGCTTTCTGGTAGTCCAATAATTTTTAAGTTGTCTCTCTTGGATCTGTTTTCCAGATCGGTGGTTTTTTCAAGGAGATATTTCACATTGCCTTCTATTTTTTCATTTGTTTGGATTTGTTTGATAGTATCTTGATTTCTCATGAAGTTATTTGCTTCCATTTTCTCCACTCTAATTTT
>JAQQSU010013122.1:0-11743 GCA_028627135.1 Pseudochirops cupreus | reverse complement strand
GACAGGGACAGGGTAGAGAGTGGAATGGGAGGGGGGAGGAGAAGAAGGAACATGTAATCAGTCTCTCACAATATACCCAATGTGGAGAGGTTCTGCGTAATTACACATGTTCAGCCTGTATTTGATTGCTTGTCCTTCCAGTGGGGGTGGGTGACGAGGGAAGAAGACAAACAATCTAGACTTTAAAGTTCTATAATCCAATGTTAAAATATATATATATATATATATATATATATATATATATATACACACAATAATAATAATAATTATTATTATTGTTAACTACATCCAACTGGAACCTGAGATACACAGGTATTGTGGTAGGGAGATCCATCCTGCCCTACCGGAAAGTCAGAGGGGTGAGCGGGGAGGACATAGGAGAGAATAGATTGGGGGAGAGGTTATACAATGGGATGGCTGTTTTGAGGTGGTGGGTAGGGGAAAGATGGGGAGAAAATTTGTAACTCAAAATTTTGTGGAAATGAATGATGTAAACTAAAAGAAATAAAAGTTTTAATTCGAAAAAACAATAAAATGTCATCTACTGAGAGTTCAATCAATTCCATCTGTAGTTCTTTAGGTGCCTTCGTGGTATCAATTAGGTGCTAACTTGAGTATGATGTCATGAGTCTCAAATTTAGCAAACCTTTCATTGTATTCTCCACTTAAAAGGCCTATGAGCTGTGTATTCTTCAAAGGATCTTCATATATTATCCTGCTCATCAATGACTTTGCTAACTGCAAAAAATGTTCATCTGAAATGAAACAGTATTTTGAAAAAAGGTAGCTTTTTTAAAGCACTTGGATTTTGTTTTGCCATGTATGATATATAGACCGTTTTACCTTGCAAAGAAATATTCAAGTCATTTTGATTTGACATGATGTCAGACAGAAATGCAGCTTTCCTATAGAAATCTTCTTTCAATAATCCATATTGCTGATTCTGCTCTTTGTAAAATTTAACAATCTATTCTGGCAGAAATAAAATTTTGACTGTATCCTCTTCCCATGTTAGCCAACACACTTTAGAATGATATGTGAAATCCATAAGGAATACCTCATCATTCAACTTTACAGCGTGTTACAAGACTGATGATGCTGTGTTGCAATTGCATGAATATAGTTAACATTACTTATAACTTGTTGCAAAGTGTCACTTAATATAGTAGCTTGAGCACAGAGATTTTGCTAATGCAAGATACAATGAAAAGAAATGAGAATCTCTGGATCTGTTAATACTTTATCTGTGCAATAAACCCTTCATGTTTTCCAGGGGGTGCATCATCTGTACATACACTCACTAAATCTACCAGATTCAGTCCAACTTCACAACACTTATCTTCAAAGTTGTTGAAGTAATCTATTTCCCGTGTTCTGTTTGCAACAGTGCCCAAGGTGAGTAACTTCCTAGCAAAAAAAATCTTCTAATATGACCAAAATGAAGTCTAAAACCTTGGTCGAGTCAGTAGTACCAATTGATTCATCCAAAGCAACCGAATAATATATTTTTTTTCCTTTTGAAATGTTGCATGAAGTTCTGTTTTGCTGAAGGCTTATTCATTCTGACAATCAGTTATGGTTCTTGTTGAAAGAGGAACAAGTTTGACAATGCATTCTTTCACAATTTCTACATTACTGAACTGCGTTCCCTTTTTTTCCTGGGTGTATCGGATACTTTATAAGTTTGCTTCAGTGGCATTATTTCCAGGTTTTATAGCCCCTTGAAAGAATTGTCTTTACTTTTGTTTTCCATCTTTTAATTTCAGCAATACAACCTTTTGTGTTTCTCCCTCTAATTTAAAATGTTTGTGGTCCTTATGAGTGTTATAATGCTGGTGAGCACTGAATTTCTTTAATGCTGATATTGCAGTATTGAAAAGCAAGCAAATCATCTTATCTTTAGCAGAAACAAGATAATATTGCAATTCCCAATCTGCATTAAAAAAAAATCTGTTTTCTTCCTTCAGTGTCTCTTGGTATTCTTCAATATGATGGGCAGTTAAACAGACAGTATTAAAAAAATACTGTCAAGCTATGCAACTCTTCACAAATTTCACTTCAAATAGAAACCACATTGCACTATTTTCAAAAGCTGCTAACAGACTGACTTACTCCATTCCCATAAACTCTCACCAACCAGCCTTGAGCAGTAGTGGCACCAGTCTGGTAGGGAAGTCACAAGCATAGCAGGCACTAAGTTAGCCCTTATGGTTTACTTTTGGTCTAAATGTACTGATCAATCTGGAAGGATTATTTTGTTGAAATATTTTATTCTTTGGTAATTTAAATATGTTTGTTTTAAAAATAAAATAAAAATATAAAAGATGAACAAAAATGTATTAATAAAAATAAGAGGATCTGTTCTGTAAAATTTGGATTTAGTCAAAAGGCCTCACATAAGGACCTCGAAGGCCACATGTGGCCTTAGGGCTGCAGGTTTCCCACCCCTGCCCTATACACTTCACAGAGCCTGCTTCAGCTGCCTTTATGGTCATTGGAACAAATTGTTCTTATCTGCCTATTCCACCTAGGAAAGTCTTCACATACTTGGGATAGACACCTTCCCTTGCGCACTGATGGGTTTTTGGTTCCCCCCAACCTGGGTTAGCCTATCTGCCAAAATGGTTCACTGGGATGTGGCCCCTGTGGTGCATGCTACTTCTTGGAGACACAGGTGTGAGGTAGGGGGATCAGGTGGACACCAGAGGTGGAAAGGAGTCCTGAAAAGGGCTCAGCAACCCTCACACCAGAGGTACTGGTCTTCCCTGAACACACTCTACACCCCAAGGCCGACATGATAGAAAGCCTTTGATGTTTACTGACTAGCGAGAGTGACAAGGTAGGAAAGATTGCTTTAGGAAAATCAGTTGGGCTGCCGAAAGGAGGATGGACGAAAGTGACCAGTATCCTACAGCATATTCCATAATAATTTCAAAATGGATAGGTGACCTGAATATTAAAGGGCATTCCAGGTATAGGGAAAAGTGTGACCGCGATGACAACTGGAGGAAAAGAGCCTTTAAGTGGTCTAAAAGCAGGAAAAGAAGAGTCCAACCTCTGCAGGAGGGCCAGCTCCCCGCCCCCGGCCCCGCCCCCCGCCTCTGTCTCCGTTCATTGGCTGAACGTCAGAGGCGGATTCCGCCTGACTCGTGCTCACTGGCTCCCGTGGCGGTGGTGGGGCGCGGTGAGCTACTATGGGAGGCCATCCTCGCGCCCCGCCCACAGGGAGTCTGTTACTCCCTCTTTTAGTTCCCCGTTCAGTGACCAGAAGGGACTGGAATATGGTGGGTGGTCCTCGGGGGCCTGGCCTAGGACACAACCGTCCCAGCCCCGTTTTCCCGGATGCACGACTATGCTCGGCCCCAAGCAGCCCGCCCCCTCAGCCCCATTTTCCATCCCGGCTTCTTTCATTTGCCTCTGTCTCTACCCGGAGGGGCCGGGGTTCGGTCTCTCAGGCGGCTGCGCCTGGTCCTTGGCCTCCTCAGCCCATCCCAGGCAGGCCTTCTCTGCCTGGTGCTGAGTCTCGGGGCGCCCACCCCGATCCTGCCCCCATACCTGTCTACACGTGCCCGCCCCATCCTTGCAGCCTGTCTAAGCAGTCCCAATGACTCTCTGCACGTGTCCGCTCTGCTTCCTCCGAGCCTGTCTACACAGTTAGCCCTCTTCCCCTCCTGAAAAAAGGTAAAGTTGTCATCTACCTGTGTCCACCCCCATGCCTGTTTACATGTCTGTTTCTCCCCTCCGTTCCCGCCGTCTTCCATGATCTCTCTCCACCCTGATCCCCCATAAGAGTTAAAGTGTGTCTGCACCTAACCCCGCTGTCTACAAGGTCATCCCTCCCCTCTCCTTTTAAAAGTGTAAAAATATCTTCCTTTGCTCACGTCTGCCCGCCTCCAAGTCTGTCTATATGTGTCAACCCTGCCCTGTCCATTGTGTAAGTGATTTCTGCCTGGCTCTGTCCCACCCCAGTTCTTCTCTATCTAGTGTCTGGATCCAGCTTACCCTGCCTTCCTGTCATGTCTGTATCCACCTTCCCCCAGAAGAGGCAGGGAGTGAAAAAGATTTACACAGTATTTGGATTCTGACTCTGACACCACCAGTGTGACCATGGCCAAGTTACTTAATTTCTCTGAGGCTTGGTTTCTGAATCTGTCAAATGGGGAGTCAATTAATCAATAAGCACTTATTAATGCAGTGCCAGGCACTGTACTGGGTGCTGGGGATGAATGGGACAAACTATCCCTACTTTGGAGGAGCTTATATTCTGATTATAAGGTTGGTATCTACAGCCCTAGGTTAAAGTGAAATTCAAATGGGATTTCATTCAAAAGTATGTCCATCAGTTTACAGACCTCAAAGCATTGTGTAAATGTCAACGGTTACTCTTTTTCTGTCTGCCTGTGTCTTTTACCCACAGAATCTAAAACAATTAATGTTAAGAGACCTCAGAGGCCGTCTAGACCAAACCATACCTGAACTCCTAAAAATCCCTTCAATTCTGCAACACCTCCAACAAGGGGTCATATGACCTGTACTTTGAATTATCAGGGATACAAGACCTCCTGAGGCAGCCTGTTTGACTTTTGGTCAACTCTAATTTTCAGGGCAATTTCATCCATAAATCAGACCTGAATCTGCCTCTTTGCAACTTCTTACTTTAGGTGCTGCCCTCTAAAACAAAGCAGAACAAACCTAATCCCTTTTCTACAAGCAGTGCTTCAGACTTCAGCAAAACTGAGGATGCTTAGTCTGCCTTGAAAGAATTTGACCACCCAAGCCTTCTTTCAGTCCAGGTAATTTATTAAAACACAGGTTAGGATGGGTGAGATTCTTAGTGGATCTGTGTTATTTGTGATGCCACTATAAGCAGAGTAGATTTTATGAATATGAGCATTTGATGAGGATCAAATTGCTATTGTGAGAAGATCTGGATGGGATCTAGGAGTAATAAATAGCTTACGTGAACCAGGTGCAGACAAAGAGGGCCACAATGAAAGGGGAGTTAAAAGGCGTATAGACTGGGATGGACTAGGTGCTTCAGGCAAATGCCAGAAATCTACATTCAGGGGCTTTAGGGTCCAGGTCCCAAAGACATGGTCTTTTCCTTTTAGGGGTCCAGCACAAATCCCATTCCCCATCATTAGGATGTAATTCGTCTGACTCGGCTAACTTAAGTTTACTGAAGGTAGCTAGATGCTGTCTGTTTCCTCACTTATCTTGGGTTTCCACTCTTCGCTTACTATTTTGGTTCTCTCCTTCATGAACTAAAGATCAGTGTCCCCCAAGAAGTCTCTCAAAATGTCAGATAGAAGGAAACAATCTCCATTTGAATGGCCTCCTGTTTTCTAACTGCTGGCAGAATATGGTGACAAGGGAGGAAGATTATAACCTCAATCTCTCTGGGACTCAAATTCCTATATGCAAAAATGAGGGTGTTAGAGCTGAAAGGGAACTTATTATTTTAAAGTAGATGATCTCTAGGACAAATTCAGTTTTGGAATTGTTGAATTTTAGAAAATTCTTTGGGGCAGTTAGGTGGCGCAGTGAATAGCCAACTGGCCCTGAAGGAGAACCTGAGTTTCAAATGCAGACCCCAGACACTTAACATTGGAGCAAGTCACTTAACCTCAACTACCCTGCCTTTTCCCCTCTGAAAAGCAAAAAAAATTTCCTTTGTCAGCAGCACAGTTGAAACCAGAACTCGGGTTTCCTGGTTCCCACACCACATGCAACCTTATCATTAAACATCATACTGCCCAATCTAATTCTTCTAAACTCTCCAAAATCCTCAGTCTTAGATAGCCCTGTTCTTAATGCCTCTTAACTAAGAAACCTTAAATTGCCTCTTCTTCCCTTGTATGACCTTGTTACCAAAGTCTTATCCTTAAGTAGGTCCCCTATCCTCCCCATTCCTACTCCTACAACCTTAATCCAAGTTTTCAACACCCAAATTCCAGCATTCTGTGTCTTTTCCAACTGAGCCGCCCTTCACAGGATGATAAACTGATGGAAGTGGCATTTTATAGGAAAGCTGTTCACTTCCCTGCTCAACAAGCTACGAGATTTCCTTGTTGTTCGTTTCATCAAAGGCATGTGAGAAATAATTTATTTGGATTCCTACTCTATTCCAATAAGTATTAATCAGTTTGATATTTTACATAAATTATATAGTGATAGATAGGCCCTCAAAACTTTAATGTGGTCTCAAACTTTAATGTAAATAGTCACTATTTGTTTACCAAGTTATGAGGCTTACTTGAGCAACCTCAAGAATGCTGACAAAGATAACTCCATCCTGTTTTGGTCAAATTCCATGTCCAAACCCAGCATGGGTGGGACGCCTTGATGCTTTGGGAAGTCCCCCAACTTATCTCTTGTCCAACATGAACAGGTGACCATCTTATGACCACTTAGTGGAAATGCCTTATGCTTTACCCAACCTGAGACCACTCTGCTGACATGCCATTTCTAGGTGATGCATTGTTCTTTGGCCCATGAAGCAAGATCTGTTAACCAGTGGGATGCCCTACTTTGTATAGCCTCTTTCAAATGTTCAGGTATCAAATCTGGTTTCCAGGCTTTAAAAATAAGGCTCTGGAAGAAAGGGGGCATCTCAGATACTGAGGAACATCTGAGGACTTCTTAATTACAGGGGACCATGGATCCTCTAATAAAGCATCATTGGCTTAGAGCTCTGCCTCAGTGGTTTTTCTTGTAGGTTGTGCAATTATAATCCCCACAAGTAAATGCTTCTGCCTGGCTTCATTTCCTTTAAAGCATGTAGATCTCGTGTGTGTGTGTGTGTGTGTGTGTGTGTGTGTGTGTGTGTGTGTGTGTGTGTAAAGAGTCAGAAGACTTGGGCTTGAGTCAAGAATGAATACTAGCTGTAAAATCTTAGTGATCTTGGACAAGTCATTTTCCTTCTCTGGGCCTCTTTCCTCACCTGTCAAATTGGAGCGTTCTTTAAGACCCAGATTATAACATTTCCTGGAAAAGGTCTCTGATTTCCTTAAAAGCAATTTTGTTTCCAGAGGAAGCACAGAAGATGGAGGAATGGGTTCTAGGACCTGAAAGAAAAAAAATTTAGGGATTTAGGGAAAAAAAAGTCCCTTGATAGTTAATAATTTAATTTAATACTTCAGTGGATCTGTGAGTTCCTTAAAACAGAGGACTGCAACTCCTCTACAAGTTTTACTTGTATGGAAAATTCCTTTTACCAGTGTAAGATATCCTACAAATCCAAGTTTGTGCCCTATAAGGCTCTGAGATACAAGGAGAGGAGGCTACTATTGAAGATTGAGAAATAACAGGAGAGGAAGAAAGCAGAGGGTGAGAAAAGCAGGCTTTTGGAACTATTTAAAGAGGCCTACAGCAAGAGCAGACAACTGACAAGAAGACTGTCTGCCAATTCCTGCTTGCTTGAATAAAGACCATTGCACTTTAGTCACTACCTAAATTTTTAGAGAGGGAAAATTTCTCACAATGCAACCCCATCCTTTTCTGCCCACTCTGATTTGAAAGAGAAAAATAGAAAGAAAACAAGACAGGTATTGTTGCTACTTTATAATTTAACAAGTAGCTAGGCTAGTTTGTATAGCCCAGGGAGTCAACTTTTGCTGTTTCCTTTGAGTTCTCTTTGAACTATGAAGTGTCTGGGTGAGTCAATAATTGGCTGGTCTGATCTATATATGGCAGAAATTGCCGGCCTCATGATTTTTGGTTTTCTAACTAAAGGAAGTTGCAATTCATATTGACAGGTAACTTGAAATTTTCTTTTAAGAGTGAATATTTTTTTAAAAAAGGTACAGTTAGGTGATACAGTGAATAATGCACCAGCTCTAAAGTTAGGAGGACCTGAATTCAAATCCGACCTCAGACACTTGGCACAACTAGTTGTGTGACTTTGGGCAAGTCACTTAATCCCAATTGCCTTGCCTTTCCACCTCCAAAAAAAAAAAAGTGATTATTTAAGATGGTGGAGTAAAGGCAGGAACTCACCTGAATTTCCCCACATTCTCCAGACAACTTTAAAAAAAGATCTCAAATTGAACTCCAGAGAAGCATAACCAACAGAAGGTCAGAGTGAAACAATTTTCCATCCCAAAACAACTTGAGAGGTCAACAGGAAAGGTCTTTCTCACCAGGGTGGTGTTCAGACCTAGCATATGGTGCAGGCTAAGCCTCAGCAATAACAGCAGCAGAAGCTTGAAGAACTCTCAGCCAACAGAAGGTAAGAGAGTTAGACAACTGGTCAGGAGAAGATTACAGGGGACTCTTTTCTGGCACTGGAAGGAGGACCCTGTTGCATTCCACACTCATGGTTCTGGATCACAGTACCAGAGTGAAGAGGATCCACCACAAGGGAGGAGGGTCACAGTTGCAGGACTTAGAAGAGGGCTTGTGGTCTTTCACAGACCAGACCACAGGTCATGTGAGCAGTGACCACACTTATCTTTAGGTCACAACAGTTTGGAAGAACTGAAAATTACAGACCCCTGGAACTAACTGTGAAACAGCAGCCCCAAAAACCTGACACTTGGGACATGGCCATTCCCACTCCAAGCAGAGCCAAACTTTAACATAAAGTAAAGAGTTGAGAATTTGGGTAGAAAAAAAAGAGCAAACAACAAAAAGGAACCTGACCATAGAAAGTTACTATGAAGACAAGGAAGATGAAGACACAAACTCGGAAGACAAGGAAGTCAAAACAGCTACATGCAAAGCCTCAGAGAAAAGCTTCTTCACTGAAGACTTGAGCCTCCCTTTATCTAAGTACCTTTGTTGATAAGTCAGTTATCAGGCGTATATGACTCTTTGTGACCTCATTTGGGGTTTTCTTGGCAAAGATACTGGAGTAGTTTACAATTGCCTTACCTAGTTCATTTTACAGATGAGGAAACTGTAGCAAACAGTGTTAAGTGACTTGCCTAGGGTCGCACAGATAGTAAGTGTCTGAGGCTGGATTTGAAATCAGGTCTTCCTGATTCCAGGCCCAGCACTCTATCCACTGTACCACCTAGCTGCCCCATAGATGGATATTTACAAAAATATAAATTGCCCAGATCTACGTAAGAAGAAAAAGAATACTTAAATAACCCTATCTAAGAAAAAGAAATTGGGCAAGTCCCAAATGAGCTCCCTAAGAAAACAATATCAAGGATGAGATGAATTTAAAAGTGAATTCTACCAAACATTTGAAGAATAATTAATTCTAATACAATAGGTAAAGAAAGAGTCCTAGGAAATTCCTTTTATTACACAAATATGATAAAGCAGGAAAAGCAAAAGTGAAGAAAACTGTAGAGCAATTTCCCTAGGTAAGATTGATGCAAAACTTTTAAACAAAATACTGTCAAGGAAATCACAACAAACACAATGATCATAAACTATTAACTGGTGAGATTTATACCAAGTATTAGAGGGCTGGCTCAAAATTAGGAAAACTATAAGCATAGGTGACACTATAAATGCAAAGGAATGTGTGGGGTACAGGGACCCCAAAAATCCCCTACCCAGAAAAATTTAAAGTCAGAAGTATCTTGAGGAAGGAACAGGAAGTTTATTCAGTTCTGGAGAGAAGAGGATGTCCTTACCACCAGTATGAACCAGCAGAATGAGGCATGTTACAAAAGACAGAGCAAGAGTTTATATCCTAACTGGTCAGGGCCCTCCCCATCCCCTTCCCCTGCTGTCCCTTCTTCCATTGGCTGGGAGGAGGGCTCTCAGTCTTGGCTCGAAAATCTTCCCCTATGGTGAATAACAAAGAAGCCTCCCACTATCCCCTATTGGCTGGTAGGTGGGACAGGAAACCAGGGTATTGTTCATGTCCTTATTTGGCAAACACTACTGTGAAGATGGGGGAGGGGCTAGGAGCCTAATGCTGATTGACAGCAAGGGAAAGGGGGAAAGTTGCAAGCAAAGGTGGAGGTGGAAAACCCCTAAGGGCCTAATGCTGATGTGGCAGTAGTGAAGAAGGGGGAAAGAAGGGGAAGGGTGAAGCCAAAACTCCAGCCTGCTCCCACAAGAAACCTTATGGGCTGAGAAGTTTCACTTTTCCCATTCAGGAACAAAAATCATCTTTGAGAAAATAGCTTCAAATATGGCTGGCTATCTCCTCTCTGTCACTTAAGGAATGGAATGATAGCTTGGCTCTAGCAAACTTGGCTAGAAAAACAGACATCTCAAATATCTCAAGGTTTGTACTGGCATGACAAATGAAAACATTTGAGAGACAGAGTTTCTATGTAATTAATAATGATTTTATTAATTAGGCTAGCTAATAATAAATTGATGGTCAGTGGTTTCTCTTGGTAATCAAAGACACAGAATACCTTTAAATACCTTTGTAAAAAGGAGTACTCCTGGTAAGTGAAAAATCAACCCTGATTGGTGAACATTTATTGAGGAGGTGGGCTAGGAATCTTCAACTCCTCCTGTTGCGAATGTGGCTTGATTATGAGACTCAACCACCTCTAGCAATGTGGACAGAGGAATTCATTAGCATCCAGAACACTTTGGTCAGTTTTTTCCTTTATTGAGCTGGGTCACCCTAAATTCTAATGGAAAGGTACAAGGATATGGCCTATCTTTGGCGCAAGAATTCATGCAGACTAGATTCTGTTGACACTCTAAACAGAAGTTAGGTCTTCTAGTAGAGTGGACTCCATCCCAAGATTGAAAAGCATGTACCTTGAAGGCTAGGATAACCTCATCAATCCTTTCTGTTCTTCAGAGATTGATTTGTTACAGGGGCTTGGTCTTAAATGAGGAAATACAAAGGAGAAAAGAATGAATCCTAATTTAATAATTGTTTATTAAAATAATAGTGAAATAATTTCTATTTGGCTTGATCTCCTTTTTTATAAAGACTAGGTCACCCCAATTTTTGATGAAGGCAATAGCCAGGACAAAGGGCCATGTTCCTAGGGGAAGATTTAGTTCCAGTCAGCTTTTGTTTATTGAATAAATCAAAGTAAAGTTCCCTGACCAAGCAGATGCCTTGGGGGTCTGGGAGTATAAATTATATTCTTCAACTAGAAGGAGAGAGCTTGATTTTGAGGTTAGTCTACAAGATAGGAGATTTGAACAGAAAAAGGAATATTGCAGATTAATATTCAAGATCAAATGATATAGTTGAGTGGGGTATACTCTCTGTACCCTCTGTGAAGACTCCTCAGAATATGAAGGGAGAGAAACTACCTGGAAACCAGAGATAGACTTTTATAAGACTAGACAGACCTGAGCCCTGGGTTTACACAACCTAGGACCCTTCCCACCTTCCCTTGTTGTCATCGGCATTAGGCTCTTTTCAGGAGTTTTAGACCTCCACCCTTGTATATCACACCCTTAAGCATTGGGCCCTTTTTCAGGAATTTTTGACCTCCACCCTTGCTTGTGACCTTTTCCCCTCACTTGCTTGGGATTTACCAAATAAGGACATGGATGATACCTTGACTCCCTGTCCCACCTCCCTGCCAATAGGAGATAATGGCAGGCTTCTCTGTTATCCACCATTGGGTTAGATTTCACGCCAAGACAGAGAGCCCACCTCCCAGCCAGTGGGAGAAGGGACAGCCAGGGGGAGGGGGCTTAACTGCATAAATTTTCTTAAAAATCAAATAAAATCATAAAGATCATTCTTATTTATTTATTTTAGTTTTTCCTCCATCTCTGTCATTTGATTTTTAAAGTCTTTGTAAAGATCTATGAATTCTTTTTGGGTAGGTGACCATTTGATGTTACT
>JAQQSU010013121.1:0-11743 GCA_028627135.1 Pseudochirops cupreus | reverse complement strand
CTATGTATCAGTGTATGTATGTATGTATGTATGTATCTATCTATCTATCTATGTATCAATGTATGTGTGTATGTATCTATCTACCTGTCTGTCTATCATTCTACCCTCTTTCATATTGTATAAAAGTCATTCTCTTCTTTCTTTCATCTCTTTGGTAATTGTTTCCTTGAGCTTGCTCTGCGTGACTAGATCAGCCCACAGCTCCACTGCTAGTGCAGTACTGTACTTGCTTTCACACAGTCCTTCTGCTGTTCGTGTTGTTTCTTTTTGCCAACTTTGTCAATCTAAGAGATTTTGAGCTGGGACCTCGGAGATGTTTTAATTTGCATTTGTCTAATCATTGGTGAGCTCTTTTGTCATATGGTTACTGATAGCTTGGCTTTCTTCCTCTGAAAAGTACTTGTTCATACCCTTTCCATCTACATCAAGTAGTAAATGAATTTAATATTTATAAATGTAAATAAATTCCTCATATAGCCCAGAAATTAGATCATTTCCAGAAAAATTGTTACAAAGATTTTTTTTTTATCATTTTGTCATCTCTATTCTAACTTTTCCTTGAAAGATTTTGGTTATGCAAAAACATGTTAAATTTCATGTAATAGTGTCTATTTTCCCTTCTGTGACTTATTCTAATCTTCTTTGATCATGAATACTTCCCCTATTCATGGATCTGATATGTAATTTTTTCCTTGCTTTTCTTTTTCTTTCTTTTTTTATGATGTCATCCTTTATGTCTGTCAGGTACCCACCTGGAGTTTATCTTGTTACATGGTGTGAGATATTGTTATATATCTAACTTCTGCTTATACAGGTGTTTTGTTTTTTTTTTTTTTTTAGCAGTTTGGAGGAGAAAAGGAAGTGAGATACAGAATGACGACTTGGGAAATGAGGGTAGTGAAAGTTTTTAAGCATAATGATATATATACTTTTAAAATATGGTGATACTTAGACATGTTTGAATGATGTTGGGAAGGTACTAGTACATAGAGGTTAAAGATTAGGCAGAGGGATGAGAGAATCTACTGAGAAGACATGAGGGTGTGTGATCAAGGATGCTTGTAGAGATGTTGGCCTGAGGAAGGTAAAAGGACACCTTACTACCATAAATTTTGCAAGAGGAGTTTGGGAGATGATGTCAAGAGTTATTGAGATAAAGATAAGAGGAGGAGAGAGAACTTATATAGTACATATTCTCACTTCCCCCCCATCCCTAGTAAATTAAGAAGTGAGACCCTAAGTTTAAAGGGTAGGGGAAGGACGAAATGTGGGGAGGCTTTGGGAGGATAGGACAGGAATACATTTGGAAATGGTATGATATAAAAACAAAAGTATCAATAGAAGTAAAAGAAAAGAAAAAAAAACAATTGGTTTTTATGTTGCTTGCGTTCTTGCTTATTAGAAGTGATGCTGGAAAACATGAGTGATGGTAGACCCTGTTCTTTTGACATGTTTACTAAGCATGTTTGTTTCAAAGCAGAAAAGAAGTGGAGTGGAAAACATTTTAATATCCAGACAATATAGTCTATTTCATGGAGAAATCCTAAAACCAATATCAGTATTTCCATGTGAAAAAGCATATTCTGCTTTTTACAGTCCGACTATGTCATCAATTAAATCCAGCTGTCCCAGGGCAGGCCTTATTGCCTCACTTTATCAGATACTTATAAAAGGGCAGTGTCTTTTTTTGCATCTACTTTTAAAGTAGGAAAATCTATTAGAAATTCTATCTGTGGTATAAAACTACAACAGTAACCATGTTGGATAGCAGCATTGCATTGATATTCTGAATCTTGATTTTAAAATCCTTAGTTCTAAGTTATTCAAATATTCATCTTTCTGCTTTAGAAAAATGCTTTATGATGTCCTGACATTTTACAATCACAAAAGTTTTCTTAAGTACTTTGCACAAAACTTTTTCTTCAGATTCAGTAGAAAAAATTTACAGGCTTATTTCATTATTGCAAAAGTTAGAATATAGCAAAGTAGCAATTTAAAATGAAGGAATGCACATTAAATATGTATAGGTACTCTCTCTCTCTCTCTCTCTCTCTCTCTCTCTCTCTCTCTCTCTCTCTCTCTCTCTGTCTCTCTTTCTTTTTCTACTCCAGAATTAGTAGGAGAAACATGCAATCTTAATTCCATTTTTATTACCGTAAATATAAAGAAACATGATAACACAGGAGATAAGGTGAAGACTTTCTGTAAGTTATTCAAGAGAATGAAATGCTGTCCACAAAAGGATTCTTGGCTTAAAATCCAAGATATTTTTATAAATATTGTAATGTGGTTCAGGAAATGAAAGCACACCTTTGGTAAAAATTAGTGCCATAATAAAAGTGTGGTTCAGTAAGGTGATTACTTTGAACACAGATTCAGATAACCATATTTTGTCTACCTAAGTCTAATTAAGCATTCCTGTGGGCCTGGGTCAGAATTTTTGACCAAATCACAAATGATCAGGTGAGGAAAATAAGTCAGAACTCAAGTGATGAATATACTAATCTATGAATACTAAGGTGCTATGTAGTTTTAAAATTTTCAAAACTTATAATGAGTAATGTAACGACGTTTCTTTATAGAACAAAGTAGTCATGAGCCAGCAATGAAATGGTTATTTTTTCAATGCACCAACATAAGTAAAGTTGCATAAGCGAGTGTGAGTACCATTAACATATTATTAAAACTGACTTGCTCATGAAAAGTGGTAGAAAAGATCTCATTAAAGAGACTTGTATGACCGAAAAGGAGATTGGTTACTCATTTAGTGACTGAAGAAGAACATATGGAAAAGGCAGGTGCTATTCTACTATTCATGGACTATGAAGAAAGACATCAGAAGGCCCCCAAAATATTGGGTAGAGCCACTATGGAGAAGTTTTGGAGAGGCATAAACAAGAATCACACTGGATAGAGAGATATGGACAGGCTGTGATCAGTGATTCAATTCCTATGAATGCTTCAAGGTCCAGCTCAAAAGATACATCCTTGAGGAAGACTTCCTTGATCCTACCTGAAAAAAGTGACATATCCCTCTGTTGAATAGTATTGAAGTACATGGTGTTTACAGACAGGGAGTCACACTTAATAAATGCTTTAAAAAACACTAGACTTTCTATCTCAAACTTAAACAAAAAAAATTTTAAATTGTCTAAGAAAGATACCTTTCTTATTCTTTTTTTTTTCCTCACAGCAGTAGCAGAAATCCCCCAGTTATCCATTTGGTTGGTTGTTCCCATGTGTATGATGGAAGTGTTTATATCACAATTTTTGCTGAGTGCAGAGAAAGCAAGGAATTAGAACAATAGCCAGTGCTATTGTTTGCTCTCCAAGGATTGTTTATTTGAAGTGAAAAGGAAAGAAAATGAGGCCATAAGCAACTTTCAGGCTATAATTCTTACAAGGAAAAGCAGATGAAAGCATAAAGTATAGACAGAACACTTCGACATAAATCTTGAACAAAAATAAAATTAAGAAAAATTTTAAGTGTCTGAAAAAAAGAAAAAACAATGAGCTAAAAGATATAGTCCAATTTTCTTATCAACTGGGTTACATAAAGAATGAATCAAATGTACCCAGAGAATATAGGTGTTTATAATCCTGAGATAAGATGACCTCATCACTTCTATGGAAACTAGCCTAGTTGTAAGTAACAATCACAGACTTTTCAGAAGTTTGTCTATTGTCATGTTCTCAATGCAACTATTAAGCATTCAGTTAACTTAATTTTTCATTTTTTGAGGGAGGGTAGTGAAAGGGAAGGGGACCATGCCTTTGGTTTTCAGCTGTTTCTTAGAATATTCCTGTTGGATTAATTCTACCCAAATATACAAGCCTCCCCACCTCTTTATTTTCCTTAAATAGCTCCTATGAATCTCTCTCCTTATAATTTAACTCCATCTCTGCCTCTGATTTCTATTCATTTTTCAATTTTCTAGTGAGATGTAGTCTCCTCTATTAATATATCTGTAATCCTGCATGGGAAAAATGAGACTTTCCTCCTTGGAACCAAGTTAGCACTCAACCATAACTCTACTGTACTTTGACATTCTACTTTATGTAGCAGGGGTTGGTTCAGAGTACTTTGTTCTTCATTCTCAAAGAGGACAAAAATGACATCAGTATGTTGGTGTAATGGCACAGTGTGTTGAATTGTGGCACATAAGACCAATGTGAGCTCATTGTGCTCTACCACAGGTAGGACACAAATAGTCCATAAAAACATTTGGGGTAGAGATGTCTCTAAATTTGTGTAGCTCATGTTTCTTTTAAACTACTACAATTCTGCTTCACTCATAGAGCACAGCACCTTCTTTGATGTAAGCATGCTATGTTAGGCAGTTCTTTGCCAGCATTTCCAGTAACATATAAGTGATTTCAAAATTCTTCAGAGAGACCTTGAAAGCGTCCCTGTTTTATTTCTTCTGACCTCCATGTGAGCACTTGCCTTGTGGGAGATTGCCATAAAATTGTCTTTTAAGCAAATATTATGTTTGATTTTTGAACAACATGGTCAGCCCATTGGAGTTGTACTCTCTGCAATAGAGTTGAATATTTGGCAGTTCAGCTGGAGAAAGGACCTCAGTGTCCAGTACCTCATCTTGCCAGATGATATTCAGAATCTTCCTATGATAGTTTAAATGTAAGTGATTCAGTTTCCTGCCATGATGTTGCTATACTGTTCATGTTTACAAGCATAAAAGAATGAAGTCAGCACCATGAGTGTAGACCTTCAATTTTGTAGTCAGTTTAATACCTCTTCTCTTCTACACTTTCCTTTGTAGTCTCCCAAACACTGAACTAGTTCTGGAAATACACGCATCAACCTCATTATCTATATGGACATGCCTGGAAGATACACTGCCAACAAAATGAACTTATCCACAGTTATAATTTCTCCATTTACTGTAACTGATAACTCCATATATGGATGGTATGGTGCTAGCTGGTAGACAACCTGTTTTATTTGTTTTAATTGTTAGGCCAAAATTAGCAAAAGCAACAGAAAATCAATCTATACTTTGTTGCATCTCAGTTTCAGAAGTTGCACTGAGTACACAATCATCTGCAAACAGAAAATCATGCTCCAACTCTCCCTCCACCTTAGTCTTGGTGTGTTGCCTTTTCAAAATAAATAATTTGGTAGCAGTGTGGTAGCTGACTTTGATGCTTTGTTTGTCCTTGAAGGCATCTGACAACATTACTGAAAACATCATGCTAAAAAGCATAGGAGTTCCCCCCCACCAAAAAAAAAATTAGAACATATACTCTCTAAACTTGAACCCACCTTCCCCTGAATTCTGTATGTGCATTTGGAGAGAATTCCTCACAAACTTTTGGAAGGGAGGTATTGGAAGTGGAACAAGTGTTCTACCTTGGGAAATACCTCAGCCAAAAAAAGCTACTTAAATTTACATGAACTGATGCAAAGTGAAGTGAGAAGAACATACATACACAGCAACAGCAATATTGTAAGATGATCAACTGTGAATCAGAGCTACTCCCAGCAATACAACGGTCTAAGACGTTTCCAAAGGACTCCTGTTGAAAAATGCTATTCACCTCCAGAGAAATAACTGATGGAGTCTGAATGCAGATTGAAGCATACTTTTAAAAACTTTATTTTTCTTGTTTATTTTTTGTCTGTATTTTCTTTCACAACATAACTAATGTGGAAATATGTTTTGCATGACTGCGCTTGTATAACCTATATCAAATTGCTTGCTTTCTCAATGAGGAAGGAGGGGAAGGAAAGAGAGAATTTGGAACTGAACATTTTTTAAATGTTTAAAAATGTTATATTTAATTAGAAAAAATAAAGCATTTGGGGGAAAAGGCTAAAAAAATAAAATAAAAATCATAGGAGCAAGTACGCAGCCTTCCTTCACTCCATTGGTGACTAGGAAAGTGAATGAGCATTGTCCATTATGCAGAACCTGGGTAAGCAAGCTGTAGTGACATTGATGAATGATACCATATTTTGACATAATTTTCTATAAGATCTCAAAATGTACAGTAGCAAAGACCTTGGTCAGATCAATAAACATTGTGTACAGACCTCTGTTCTTCTCCTGCCATTTCTCCTGGATTTGTTTGGCAGCAAACACCATCCTCCCATCTCCTGCCATATCAGCCATTACTCGGTGCTTTCTGAAGCCACACTAGCTCTCAGGCAGATGACCAACTTCTATGGACACTATAGTTTTGCTATTAGACTAGAAGTTTGTTAAGGACAGGAAATTTGGTCTACTCTTATTTCTCCCCTTCATAGTACAGTTCCTTACCAAACAATATGAGGAATTCCTAACTGAATTAACACAATAAATGATTTCCTACTAATTGAATTACTTTTTAGGCACCATTTTTTGGCTTTTCTTTGTATCTCCAGCACTTAACAAAATGCATGGCATGTAGAAGGTAATCTTTTTCCACTCCTGGCTAAATCCCTAGTCCTAAGTATAGTGTCTCACAAAGGGTAGGTTCTTAATAGATTCCGTTTTGTGTTTTATTGAAACATTATCTCCATTTTGTGCATTTGAGCATAGTCATCTGAAACTGTGGGTTTAACTGCTTGCCTTTATTCTTGAATTTTGTGAATTTTTGGACACATTATTATCTGTCTTACATCACAGTTTCTCTAAATTCAACTTACTAAATATGGTAAAACTTTTCCCAACCTGACCATAACCTATCTTCCTTGTCTCGTTCTTCATTACTCTCCCTTTTACACTCTATGATCCAACCAAACTGGCCTCCCTCTGTTCCCTACACACAGTATTCCATCTCCTTTCTCTTAACCTTTTCACCTACAGTCTCTCAAGGACATATTTCACTCCTACCTCATCTCTAACTCATAAAATTCCTGTCTGCCTTCAAGCACCACCTCTACAATAGGCTCAAGGTCTAAACCATACCACCTTAAACTATCTTGAATTAAAGACATGACATTTTCCTCTCTATACATACATATATGTACACATATACATATATACATATAAACATACCTGGATGTGTGCATACATACATGCAGACATACATACACACTATCCTGTACCACATTAAAAATGCTCTTTTTGAGTAAGAGTTATTTATTATACTTGTATCCCTAGTGTTTTTTTTTTATTGGCTAAAAATTGAAACTAAGAAAATTGATAAGGATATCTTGGTGTATGGATGTAATGGAATAATAGTAAGAAATTACTAAAGAGATACTTTCCATGAAATGTGGGATGATTGTATGACTGATATAGAGTAAATTGATTAAGAACCAGGAGGATAATTTATGCAATTTTAAAGAAAAATAAACAATTTTGAAGACTTAAGGTCTCTGATCACTGATCAACTTGATTTCCAGAAGATTGATCATGAAGCACATGCTGACCATCTACTGAGACACGTGATGGATCCAAGATACAGAATAATAGCCAAAATACAGAAAGACCCGGATTTTTTTTGGACATAACCAATGTAGAGATTTATTTTGTTCGACTTGCCATTTGTTGGAAAGGTTTTGTTTTTCTTCCCAATGAAAGAGAGGAAGGAGAAAGAGAGACAGAGACAGAGACAGAGAGACAGAGAGACAGAGAAACAGAGAGAGAGAGAGAGAGACAGAGTGAGAGAAAGACAGAGAGAGAGAGGCAGAGAAACAGAGAGAGACAGAGAGAGAGACAGAGAGAGACAGAGACAGACAGAGAGAGAGACAGAGAAACAGAGACAGAGACAGAGAGACAGAGAGAGACAGAGAGAGGGAGGGAGGGAGAGGGAGGGGGAGAGAGCAAGAGAGACAGAGACAGAGAGACAGAGAGAGACAGAGACAGAGAGACAGAGAGAGAGAGAGAGAGAGGGAGAGAGAGAGAGAGAGAGAGAGAGAGAGAGAGAGAGAGAGAGAGAGAGAGAGGAAAGGGAAGGGAAGGGAAGGGAAAAAAGAGATTCACTGAAGAATATTTTTTTTAAATCATAGGCAATAAAAGAAGGAAGGAAAGTCAAAAGAATCAAACATCCATATTGACATTACCTAACTCAGCCCTAGAACGTGGTAGATCCTTGACAAAGGTTTGCTACTTGCTTAAAGGACAATGGAGTTTTATATACTTGTTGATTGGCAAAAATGTGGTAAGAGATTGCAAGCTCGTTAAGGGCAGGGAGTTTTATTATATCTGTACCTTTATTTGTTCCTATAAGTTTATTTTAATCATACTTCAGTGGATTTGAAATCTCATGAATTTATGTATTTATTCCACAGATACATTTCACAAGCCATTCAGGCTTGCTAATGTTCAAGGGCTCTTTCATCTACACCCCCAGTAAATTACTAAATAACTGTTTATATAATTTGTTAAATTAGATTAAAACAATTTATGCAGTAACCAGAACATCAATGAAATTCAAGAATAACCTGAAGCAAAAAATCACACAAGTTTAATTTATTCATTACTTTTTTTTTTTTTTTTGAGATATGCAAGGACGAAGGAACTGGTTGGGGTGGTAATGGAAGCAGGAAATAGACCAAAGTCCCAATATCCTATGGTAGGATTATCTTCCCTAGTTGGAAATAGCTGCATTTTTAGGCAAGTACAGATGAATTCAGTATACTTCCATATACAGTCTAGTCAAACTGACCTACTTAAATTTCCTTCATCTCAATGTTCAATTTCCTGCTACTGTCTTTGTACAGACTTCACTATACATTTCCCTTTCACCACTTCCTTTAGAATCTTAAGCTCCTTTGAAGCCTCAACTCACATGCTGTCTCTTAGCTGAAGAGTTTCATGATTGGTGTTTTTTTGTGTGTGTTTAGGTTTTCTCCTTGGTTATTAAATATTTTGTTAATATCTTAAGATGAAGTTCAGTCAGTGTCAAGTTATTTTTTAAAAAATTGAAGCAAGATCTAGAGATAAAAAATGAGGCATATTAGTAGTACTTTAAAAATAATGGCCATCTAGAATTTGAAAAAGTTCATTAAAAAAAGAAATTCTTTGTATACTATTTAAGGTTTTGAGAGAATCATCTGATATTTTAGCCACTGATATGGTATTTCTGAGGGACAAGCTTTAGTATCTATTCATAACATAATGCATTATTCTTGAGTGATAATTTTTGAGATCAATATTTTGAACATAAGAAAATTTTTTGAAGAAGTCAATAAGATAATCTATTAGAAAATAAACAGAAACACTAATTTATCTAAATATATCCCCATAACCAGCATTGATGGCATCAGGCATACTCAAACTGAATTAATTTCCAAAGTTGTGACCTGAAGGCAGTTGCTGATTATCATTCCCAATTAGTGGACCCTCTGTTTTTTACATGTTTAATGGGAAAGAGTCAGACACATCTACATAGAGACAGCTGTGGGCCATTTCTCTCCAAGTTATTCAATTCAATGCCTGCCAAGATGTCCCAGGTGTCAATTTCAATGTTGGTTGTAATGCCAGTCTCTGCAAAAGAATGCTTGAGGGTATTTTGAAAGTGAGGAATTTGGTCCCCTAAACTGAATATGTATGTATTTGAGAGTGATTTGGTTATTTTGGTTTGAAATGTATCCTTCAGTAAACATTAGCTAATTTCACAGTTGAAGCTCTTAGAGAAATAAAATACCATAGCTTATTAGAAATAACATTAGCCTTGGAGTTGGAAGTCCTGGGCTTACATCTCAACTCTGGTATTTATTGTGAGGCAGTAATTCGGTTTGATTATGCCCAATGCCATTAATGCTGAGCTTGGTGTGAAATTTCAAAAACTGCCTTGCTTTTCTTTTCATTTTTAATGGATTATCTATTACTATGAGATCCTGGGAAAGTACTTTAACCTTTCAGATCTTCAAATTCTCATCTATAAAAGGTGGGGATAAAAATGCCTCTATTGCCAATCTAGTAGTTTTGATGTGAGAATCAGATGAGACAGGGCAAGCCAAAATGCTGTAGAAATGGAAGTTGTATTCATTGTTTAAAAATCAATCTTTGCTCCTCCTCCTCTCCTTTCTCCTCCTCCTCCATTTTCTCCTCCCTCTCCCTCTTTCCCTCTTCTCCCCTCCCATTCCCTCCCCTTTCCTTTTCTCTTCTCTCCTCTCCTCTCTCTCTTCTCTCGCCCTCCCTTCCCTCCCCTCCCTGGCTTAAAAAAGATGTGCATGTGTATGTGTGTGTGTGTGTGTGTGTGTGTGTGTGTGTGTGTGTGTGTGTCCAGTAATTCCAATATTGGTAAGAGATGTAGGAGCCATTAAGTGTCTCAGCCAGTGTACATACATAGTAATAGTTTCTATCCTATGTCATATTGTTTGATTCAAATTCTTGTTTTTTCTGTTCTTCTTATTGATGATCTATCTAGGGCTACAGAAATAGATTGTAGAAACAGAGAAAGTCATAGTTTTCTTCTCCATTAACACCTAAACTTCTTGAAGGCAAGAACTGTGATTTTGTCTTTGTTTATATTCCCAGTGTTTAGCACTCTTCCTGGTATATAGTAAGTACTTTAAAAATTCTGGTGACTGACTATTAACAGCCATTCAGAAAACTTTGCTCAGAATAACTCCTTTAAATGGGGAAGAAACAAATGTTTTGAGAAACAATTGCTTTGAATTGCATGTGGAAATCAAGGTATTTTTTTCCTGCAGCAGTATTTTTCCCCCTGCTAAATATTGAAGTTGTTAGTGTAAGAGGGGGTATCAATGGTATCTTGTTTTACTCCCACAAAAGTTATTGAAGATAATCAATAGCTGTGGGGAAGCTCTCTTTATCTTACTTTACTAAAACCCTAGCCTTCCTGAAACTATGACAATGGCCATTGAGAACTAGAAAGGTGGGGGTGAGGCACATAGCTCTGACCTTAGAAGAGGTCAGGTCTCAAGTATCCCCACTACCATGCCTCTGTAATCTACATATAATCTGCATATATTAAGGGAATGTAGAACATATAGAGGGAAATAAAGTGAAGAGTTTGAGGAATTTGATTAACCTTTGAGGAATTTGACTATAAATCTATTAGAATATATATATATATATATATATATATATATATATATATATATATATATATATATATATATACAGAGAGAGAGAGAGAGAGAGAGAGAGAGAGAGAGGGAGAGAGAGAGAGAGAGAGAAGGAAATAAAGTAAGGAATTTGATGAATTTAAGTAACCCTAAGTCTACCAGGAAGGACAGGATTTATAGATCCTCGCTCCTGCTTCTATATCGGTGGGGGTGTGTGCTTAGTGAGTACCACACCTGCTTCCTTGCCTGAAGCTTAATAAATACCTTCTTCTACACACTCTCTGAGTTTTTTCAGTGAGAAGGGGTTTGCTGTTTTGAGGGGTACATCATATGGGTCTTCCTCAGGATCCCCAAAAGGAAGCAGTGGGCAGCAGAACCACATCCCAGTCCATCTCCCTGACCCTATCAGGAAGTGCTGTGATCTCCACAGCTGTGATGAGGGGTGTCCCAGATGCATCCTTCTAAGGGTCTCCAAGGGAACAGTGGACCTTGTAGCTAGTCCAGGCTACCTTCCTGATACTGTCTGGGAAGTCTTGTTATCCCCCAAAGCATGTTTCTCTAAAAATAGTGACATTTGAAAACAAATGGAATGCAAGTAGAAATTATTTTTTCCATCTTCGTGGGAAAATGGGTATGATCCAAGTAATAGGAAGGTGAAAGAGAAAGTCTGACATCATTGGTTTCCCAAATGTTTTTGCATACTGATCTTTCCCATGAAGTCCAAAATATTTCATCTTCCTCAACTGCGCAATA
>JAQQSU010013120.1:0-11743 GCA_028627135.1 Pseudochirops cupreus | reverse complement strand
ATTATTGTTTTAATTTCCTCTTCATTGGAGGCACATTCACCCTTTTCATTTTTGAGACTAGAAATTTGGTTTTCTTCTTTCTTTTTTTTTTTATCATATTGACTAAAGGTCTATCAATTTTATTGGTTTTTTCATAAAACCAACTCTTAGTTTTATTTAGAATTTCAATAGTTTTCTTACTTTCAATTTTATTAATCTCTCCCTTGGTTTTCATTATTTCTAATTAAGTATTTAATTGGGGATTTTCAATTTGTTCTTTTTCTAGCTTTTTAAATTGCATGCCCAATTCATTGACCTCCATTTTCTTTAATTTTTTCATGCATATATTCAGGAATACAAAACTTCCCCTAAAAACTGCCTTTGCTGCATTCCACAAGTTTTGGTATGTTGTCTCATTATTGTCATTCTCTTGAATGCAGTTACTGATTGTTTCTATAATTTCTTGTTGGACCCATTCATTCTTTAGGATTAAATTATTTAGTTTCCAATTAGTTTTTTGCCTATCTTTCCATGGCCCTTTATTGCATATAATTTTTATTGCATCATGATCTGAGAATGTTGCATTTAATATTTCTGCCTTTCTGCACTGAATTGTGAGGTTTTTATGCCCTAGTACATGGTCAGATTTTGTGTATGTGCCATGTACTGCTGAGAAGAAGGTATATACCTTTTTATCCCCATTCAGTTTTCTCCAGAGATCTATCATGTCTACCATCTCTAAAATTCTGTTTGCTTCCTTAACTTCTTTCTTGTTTATTTTGAAGTTAGATTTGTCAAGTTCAGAAAGGGGGAGATTGATGTCCCCCACTGGTATTGTTTTGTTATCTATTTCTTCCTCTAATTCCCTTGACTTTTCCTCTAGGAATTTGGATGCTATACCTCTTGGTGCATATATGTTAAGTAGTGATACTGCTTCATTCTTGATGGTGCCTTTTAGCAGGACGTAGTTTCCTTCTTTATCTCTTTTAATTAGATCTATTTTAGCTTTTGCTTTATCTGAGATAAGGATTGCTACCCCCGCTTTTGTTACTTTTTCTGAGACATGATATATTTTTCTCCATCCTTTTACCTTTACCCTGTGCATATCCCCTTATTTCAAATGTATTTCTTGTAGACAGCATATTGTAGGATTGTGGTTTTTAATCCATTCTGCTATCTGCCTCTGTTTTATGTGGGAGTTCATCCCATTCACATTCACAGTTATAATTACTATCTGTGACTTTCCCTTCATCTTATTCCCCCCCCCCCCCGTTTATGTCTTTGTGTCTTCCTTCTCCCTTGCCCTCCTTAAGAGTTTTCCTTTTGACCACCGCCTCCCTCAGTTTTCCCTCCCTGTGCCCCCCCCTTTACCTACCCTTTCCCCTTGCTGCTCTTTCCCTCCCTACTGACCACCCTCCACCTTGTTACACCACTCCCCCCTTATCCCTCCTACTGCCTGTAAGGCACAATAGATTTTTATTCTTAACAGAGTATGTTATTCCCCCCTTGAACCCAAACCAAAGCTAGTAAATACAGTGCTCCTCTCCCTCCCTCTTTTCCCTCTATTGTTATGAGTTGTTGTGTCTTTTTGTGTTAGAATCAAAACTTAGCCATTTGTATTGATCCTTCTTTAAAACAGAACCAATGAGAGTAATGATCATATGATGCTTATCCCCTTCCTTCCTACCCCTCTACTCTAGTATGTTTTTATGCCTCTTATGCCTATTCTTGAGGCATAATTTACCATATTCTGCCTCTACCTTTCCTTTTCTCCGATTACAATCCCTTCCTTCCCCTTAATAGGGTTTTTTTTTAATCTTCAGTTTAGTTTGCTTATACCTACACCCTCTTTCTATGTACATCCCTTTTAAGTGTCACAATTCTTATACAAATTTCAGTATTGACAGGTATCTGCTTCTCATAAAGGAATGTAAACAGTTTGCTCTTATTGAGTCTCAAGTTATGTGCATGTGTGAGCATCTGTGTGTGTATGTGTATGTGTATGTATGAATGTATGTTTGCCTTGTTTACTTTTTTTATGTCTTTCTTGGGTCTTGTAAGTAGAGATTGAATTTTCCATTGAGCTTGGGCTTTTTCATAAGGAAAGTCTAGAAGTCCTTTATTTTATTAAATGACCATCTCCTTGCCTGAAATAATATGCTCATTCTTGCTAGGTGGTTGATCCTTGGTTGCAGTCCTAGCTCTTTTGCTTTACAAAATATTGCGTTCCAATCTCTCCAATCTTTTAATGTAGCAGCTGCTAAATCCTGTGTAATCCTGACTGTAATTCCATGATATTTGAATTGTTTCTTTTTGGCTGCATTCAGTATTTTCTCCTTGACCTTGTAGCTCTGGAATTTGGTTACTATATTTCTTGGAGTTTTCAATTTGGCATTTCTTTCAGGAGGAGATCTATGAATTCTTTCAATAACTATTTTCCTTTCTGATTCTAGGACCTCAGGACAGTTTTCTTTGACAATCTCTTGGAGGATGCTGTCTGGGTTAATTTTTTCATCATGGCTTTCTGGTAGGCCAATAATTCTTAGGTTATCTCTCCTGGATCTGTTTTCCAGGTCAGTTGTTTTTCCAGTGAGATATTTTGTACTTTCTTCTAATTTTTCAGTCTTTATGTTTGACTGACTCTTGTTGCATCATAGAGTCCTTGCCTTCAGTTTGACTGATTCTAATTTTTAGTGAATTATTTTCCTCTATTAATTTTTGGAGCTCCTTTTCCATATGTTCAGTTTTCATTTTTAGGGAGGTATTTTCTCTGGTTAGATTTTGGACCTCCTGTCCTAATTCTCCAATTTTACTTTTTAAAGACTGTTTTCTTCAGTGAGATTTTTTTTTTCCCAATTTGGTCACTGTAGATTTAAATTTACCTCCTACCTCTCTAATTTCATTTTTAAAATCCCTCTTGAGATCCTTCAAGAATGCTTTTTGGGCTTGAGATTAATTCACATTTCCTTCTGTGGTCTCCAGTGTGTGTATAGAGAGTGTGTTGCCTTCTGAGTTTGGTTGTTCTTGCTTGCTATAAAAAGATTTGATGGTCCTAGTGTTTGCAATTTCCTTCTCTATGGTGGTTGCCTATGTCCTAGATTTTTAGAGTGGATATCTACTTCTGGGGTGCAGAAGTATTGAGCTTCTCAGGCTGGGAGATAGGAGTTTGATGGTTAACTTTGTGAGTTGTAGCCTCCAAGTGTGTAGACTGAGGCCAAGGCCAGGCCTCTCAGTGTTTCCCCTGAGTTACCCTGAGGCTTACAGAGTAACCTATGGGGGTGGGGGTGGTTTGGCTCCTTCACATTCCCACCTCTGTGTCTCTGGGCTACAGCTCAGGCTCACAGTAGCAGAATGCCAGCAGAAGGGCAGGGCAGCGCTGTAGTTTGCTAATTGGCCAGGTGGTGCTAAAGCACACCTGGGCTTTTGTTGTTATGGCTTCCTGGCTCCACCCTCCTGGGCTTAGACTCCATACTGTCTCTCTTCCCCTTTCCTCAGTGACACCCAAGCCTGAGGCTCTTTCTACTAATTTAAGATTTTACTCTGGGTGGGGCATTTAACTCCGGACTTTTCTGGGTCAGAGAGGGGGGATCAGAGTAACTAAATTTTATTCCTCCATCTTGATTTCTGGAAGTTTGGGTATGTAATTTTAAACATCCAGGCTGTGGGCTGTTAGCCCCAGGAAAAGGTGCTGACCCTGCTGTGGGCCCCGAGTTTTTTCCTACCCAATTCTGATGATCCTCTGTCGTGTGGTGAGACGGCTGCAAACCCCTCCCGCTGGGTGAGTCTGCTGGCTGGCTGGGGCTTCTCTCAGTCTGCTGTACTCTGCTCTCAGATCTGTGCTGGTGCAGCTCCTGTGTGATCTGAGTTCTCCCTGTCCCGACCTGAGTAGGCACTTTCCTGGACTGGGAATCTGCCACGCTTAGTCTCCCAATGGGTTCTGTCACTCTTAAATCCGTTCAAATTCACTTTTTAGCTTTTAGCAACAGAATTCTTGGAGAAGCTTGGAAAGTCTACTGCTTCCTTTCTGCCATCCTAGCTCTGCCCTTTCTGTTAAGCTTTTCTTAAAACCTGAAGCTATCCTGAAAACTGTAGCCTTCTCTTCTGTCCTCACTTTCCTAAATTTAGGTGTGTTTCTCTTCCCTTTAATGAGTATTAGATCTATATAACTGATTCCTAATGATGCTAGACCACCATCTTCTTTTTCCCATTAATTACATTGATATATTACATACTAATTTTATTATTATTTTGTCTGTATTTCCTTTAGGGATTTGACTGGTGTATGATGAAATCTTTCTGTAGGTAAAATCATGATTTTTGCTATATTGTTGCCGTCCAAGCACATTGAATCTTTATTCAATTACTTAGCTTTTCCTTATTTCTATAAATACTGCTTTGTAGCTGTTTTTACAGAAGTTTTATGTACTTTGATGTGTGAAATACTAGGTATTTTATTAATTTCACGGTACTTTTAAATGAAACTTCTATCATCTCTTCCTGGATTTTATTGGTAATATGTAGAAATACTAATTATTTTTTTGTGCATCCTGCTACATTGCTAAAGCTATTAACTTTCTTGATAAGTTTTATATTTGATTCACCAGGTTTTTCTAAGCAAACCATCACACTGTCTGTGTATGTGGTTTCATCTTCTCTCTACTTATTTCCTTTGCTTTTCTTCTCTAATTGCTCAATATTTCTAATATTATATCAATAGTAATGGAGAAACAGTGCTTCACCCTTCATCTTATTTGAATGGCTTCCTGTGTTTATGCATTATACACAGTATTAACTCTTGGTTTTGAATAAATGCTTTTGGTCATATTAAAAAAAAAGAACTTTCCATTCATGTTTTTCTTTTAAATATGTGATTTTTTGGTTATTGTTTAAAATTAATAAGATCAATTATACTAATTGATTCCCTAATATGGAATCATTCTTATATGCTTAATGTAAAATCTAATTTGGTTATAATGAATAATTCTAGTATATATTGTTAATGTATTATTTACATTTATACAAAATTTATATCACATTGTTCTACAATTCTTTTTTTCTGTTCTATTACTCTCTGTTTTGGATATCTGTATCACATTTGCCTCATAAAAGGACTAGATTTCAAAGTTTTCACATCAGAATCCAGTAACTCATGCCAAGAACTTATTTTAATACATTGATATGATTTTTTGAAGTTAAAATTTCACCTCAATGTTTGGTGTGCATATTGTCCTGTAAATTCTTTAAACATACCTCCTATTATCAAAGAGAAATGTATGATTCATTGCATGCAACTTTTCAAAGCACGCTACTGCCAATGTTGAAGAATCTGTGGTTTAGAAGACTCTCTGTGATAAAAAATTTGAGTAGTTGCCTCATTTTGATTTAGATTGTGGAGACCTGAGGCATACTGTAAACAGTTTTCCTAACACATCTGTAAGTATCCAAGAATTTAGTTTCATGTTGATATCCACACAATCTTGGAGTGCAATTCTATAATCTTCAGTGCTTGTGCTGAATTCATCTTGAGCTTACATTTCAGTAATTAAGTCCATCAGCTTATTTTCAGATGGAAACCAAAGTCCTAGTGTTTAAATAGTTCACCTGCACTCATTTCCAGCATACTAGGAGACAATGTGCTTCAATCAACTTTGATGGTTGGTGGCTTCTGTAGTCTTTCTTTTTTCTCAACATACCAAATCTCTGCTAAATCTATGGAGAGGAATCTTCTCCCTTTACTTCTTTCCCTACTTTTATAGTGGAAATTGTGAAGTTCCAGCCAGATTTTTTTGTTGTTCAATAAGTTGTGTCTTACTCTTTGTGACCCATGGACCAAAGCATGTTAGGCCTTTCTATCCTCCACTAATTCTCAAGCTTATATCCATTATTTTCTAATTTTACCCAAACTTTAACCAAGCTGTATTTCAGTGGATGACTCAGCAACCTGCCTTTTTTCACACAACTAATACAAGTGAAATCATGGCACTAGATCATTTGTCATCAACATAAGATAAATATTTTCATAGACTTTGATTAAATCAATCTCCCCACTATTATTGTTCACTAAGTAATAGGCACCTACTATGTGTCTGTGATAGGCACTGGGGGACCTCCCAGTTGACCAACACAGATCCTTCCTTCTTCTTTTCCTTTTCCCTTCCTTTTCCCTTTACTCCCCTCCTTTCCCTTTCCTTCCTCCTTCCCTTCCTTAGGATGTAAATGCTCTTACCTGTGGGTGCTCTGCCCAAAGAAATGTAGATTTTTGTCCCTGAAACCTTGCAACTGAAACCTTGGGGTTTATTTCTTTCTTAAAGACCATGCCTTAAACTCAAATTACTCTGGCTCTAGTAGACTGGCCAAAATAGGTCCAGCCCAAGCCCTACCTGGTCATTGTTTGGACCCTGACAACTCAGAGTGAATGTAAATATCAACTGTTTCTGTTCTGGTCAAATCCGAAGAGTCTTCTCTTCCCAGAGAGATTTTTTTTGACCAAGTGAAAGAGACCATTCTTTGCCTCACTTCTTACCTAGTCTTAATCACTGAATGGGCATTGCTTCAGTCAAACTGAGACCTGGGAATGACTTTAGCTTAAAAAGGTCAGGGTCTCCCACTGCATCTGGGACCATCTCCAGTTGTCCTGATGAATATCTTGCCACTGGACCTAGATGGCTCTGGAGGAGAAAGTCAATCTGGTGGTTTTGCACAGCCCTCCCTCCCTTAAATTTAATTCACTTGCAAGTCATGGCATAACCTTCCTGATGTCATGGTCCTCTTTGAGAATGAAGAACAAACAACAACAGCTAGGCACTGGTAAAACAATCATTGTTCATATTCTCATAATAGTTTATGTTATCAAAAGGGGTGTTGTGAGGCTCAAATGAGATAATGGTTATAAAGCACTTTACAAACCTCAAAGTGATATATTAATGCAGTTATTATCATTATTATTAGACTATAGTGACCAGGCTTCTAGTCTGATGAGGACTTCATTCTGAGCTTTTGACTGCACCCTTGCTTGAGCTTAAGGAATATTTATACAGCGGTACAAGGGCATACTGGTAAATGTTTAACAACTGGGCTCTCAGAAAAAAAGTGTGTATACACACTTTTAAGTATATTCTGAATTACTAATACTTTTAAAAGTGTAGATAATCAAGAAAACAATAAATCAAGGCTTGATTTGTAGCACTTCATGATTCCTGCTCATAGTGAAAATGTAATAAGTCAGTTAGAGCTGGCTCCATCGCACTCCTCTGCTTGTACAGGCTAGGCTATTGGTAGTTAAATAAAAATGATCAATTACACACTAAATAAGCCACTTTTCCAAAGCAATTCTTCTCTTTACCAACAATCATGTTCCCATCAACTGACTTTTTCTTCAACTAAAGTGGACTATACTCATATTAGGAAATATAGGAACAATAAGGCAATGACTAATAAAGGAATTTGGGTAAAAATCAATAGATGCTGAGAAAGAAGCAATAGTGCCATCAGAATATATTGCTGATAATGTGGAAAGAAAGAGGAAATAGGCAATGAATTGGTATAGAGACACATGTAAGAATAATTAGCGGCTTCAGTCACCCATTGAAGGCTTTCTATCAAATATTTGGCAGCTAATAATATTTTTATTTGCTCTGATCACGATTTCATCGTTTAAAATATGGAAGAACCAACCTAAAAGAGACTCCTAAATGTGGCAGCTAGATTATGTAGTGGACAGAGTGCCTGGCCTGGAATCAGGAAGACCTGAGTTCAAATCCGACCTCAGACATTTTCTAGCTATATGACCCTGGGCAAGTCTCTTAACCTCTGTTTGTCTTAGTTTCCACATGTACAAACTGGAGATAACAATAGCATCTACCTCACTGGATTGTTGTGAAGATCAAATGAGATATTAATTGTGACGTGTTTAGCACAGTGTCTGGCACATGCTAAGTTCTATATAAATATTAGCAAGATGATGATGGTGGTGATGGTGATGATGATGACCCTGGATAAGTCATTTACTCTGTGTCTGATGGATGGAAACTCACCAGAACATTTTTCAGAAGGAGAAAGATGGCCCCTGACTGGGTGAAGAAGGGAACTTGTTGGAGCACCAGGATGAGACACATTTACCGGTAACTTTAAGAATTAGGTGTATGGTTTGTTCTTAGAAAGACTGATATTTATACTGCTGAATAATCAACAAAATTTGATTACATTGATGAGTGTAAGTCTTATTAGTATACCGTCAGTCCTAATATGCATACATAATGGTAGATCAATTTTATGCATGTACCCTGCATTAGCAAGTGATGTAGTTAGTCGTGTGCTTTAGCAATATTACTTTGGAAGCTGTATGAAGGGTATATCACAGGGGAGGAGGATCTGAAGCAGGAAACATGTAAGAAAAGGGAGACAGATACAGGTGATAGTTAAGTAGAATCAACAAGATAAGTCATACTGCACCTTAATTTGGTCAGACCAAATCTGAAGTATTGTGCTCAATTTTGGGCATCATATTTGAGGAAGGATGTTGATCAGCTAGAGAGTTTCTAGAGGAGAGTAACCAAAATAGTGAAAGGTCTCAAAGTCATGCTATGATCATATGGAAGAATTAGGGATGATTATCCTGGAGAAGGGAAGACTTAGTGGGGAATGATGGCTATCTTTAGGTGTTTGAAGGTTTGTTACATGGAAGAGGAATTATATTGCTTCCAATTAGTTTTGTGATTCAAAGAAGTAGAAATTGTGGGAATTGGCTGAACAGGTTGTAGTATATGATTATGATGGAATATTGCTCTGTTGTAAGAAATGGTGAACTGGATGATCTTAGAAAAATATAGATAGAGTTGCACCAAATAATGTAGAGTGAAATGAGCAGAACCAAGAGAATGTTGTATATAGTAACAGCAATGTTGTTTCAAGAACAACTTTGAGAAAATATCATTTTGACTATTATAAATACCCACATTAATTACAAAGGACATATGAAGGAAGATGCTATTTGCATCCAGAGGAAGAGCTGATAAATAGAAGTATATACTATATATATGTATATATAAATATATGACATATATGTGCACACAGAGTCACACATGAATATCTATGTCTAATAATAGCCATCTCTAAGGCAGGAGGGAAGGAGGGAAGAAAAAAGAAATTTACACGATAACTTTGTTATATATTTAAAAGGAATAGCAAGTTATATAAAATAGACTTCCAGTTTCATGTGTAATCATCTTTATCATGATTATTTTATGCTATGTTATAGAAATGCTTGTTTATCCCATAAATTAAAAATAAAATAAATTTTAAAAATGATTAGTCCCATTGGACAGAACCAGAAATAGTAAGTAAAAGGTATAAAGAGCTGAATTTAGACTTGGTGTGAGGAAAAGTTATCCAAATGTAAAATGAGCTAATTAATTTCCCTAATAAATTTTTACCTCACACTCAGAAAATCAGCAGAGATTAAAAAAAAAACTCACTATTGGAAGACAAGCTCGCTAATAAATGATAAGTCTTCCTCATTTTGAATTATGTAAAAGATTTGCTAAATTGTTCATATTTTTTGAGCCAGATACAGGATGTGTAAGACAAAAAGAAAAATCTCATGTATAACAAATACCAAAATATTGATAGTTACACTTTTAGTGGTAGCAAAAATCTTGAACTAAAATGAATATCCATTGATTGGGGAATGGCTGAAGAAATTGTGGTATGTGATTATAAAAGAATATTATATTCTGTAAGATATAATGCACTGTAAGAAAAAATGAATATAAGGGATTTAGAAAAACATAAGAAGACTTGGATAACTTGGTATAATGTAAGAAGAACCAGGAAAACAATATATACAATGACTCTGATGATCAATTGTTTTTCAGTCATGCCTAACATTTTATGACCCTATTTGGGGTTTTCTTGGCAAAGAATACTGGAGTGGTTTGCCATTTCCTTCTTCAGCTCATTTTACAGATGAGGAAACTGAGGCAGATAGGGTTAAGTGACTCACTCAGGGTCACAGTGTCTAGTATTTGAGGTCAGATTTAACTCAGGAAGATGAGTGTTCCTGACTCCAGTCCTGACACTCTATTCACTGCTATCTAGCTGTCCTATATACTATGATTACAATAATATAATAAAAATATATGCAATATTTTTGTGTCTATACAATGTTATTGTATATATGATGTATAAATAAATATATGCAGCATACAATGATGTCAATAAAAAGCACACTTAAGCAAAACTGAACATTGTGTAATTGTGTAATTGTACTGACCAGTCTGTCCCCCCCCCCCCCAAAAAAAAGTGTAGGGAATAAATGCATCTCTTTCTTTCTTTTTTGCTTTTTGGAGGGGGAAGACAGGGCATTTGCGGTTAAGTGACTTGCCCAAGGTCACACAGGTAGTAAGTGTTAAGCACCTGAGGCTGGATTTGAACTGAGGTCCTCCTGACATCACGGGTGCTCTATTCACTGCACCACCTAGCTGCCCTTTATCTCTTTGCTTTCATTGGAGAGGTGGAAAACTGTAAGTGCAGAACATTACGTAGGTGTCGGACTTGATTTCTGTGGAAGTTGCTTTTGTTTAATTGTTTGGAAGTTTCACATCCTGAAGGATAGAGGTAACATATCTGGAAATAATTGTGAGGTAAGAACAAAGACCTCAATAAAACATTAATCTAAAAAACAAATTGGAATGATATGCTGTGGGAGATAATAGGTTCATTTTCACCAGATATACAAGCAAAGGACAGATTGTAAAATGTTTGCTATGCTATAGGGAATTTTTGTTTAGGTACAGATTGGATGGACTCTGAGGTACCTTCCTATTCTCAGATTTACTGAATGTATTTACATCCTGGCCAAATGATCTTGTATTTTTTTATGTTTATAGAACAAGCTAAGTCAGCTCCGGCTTTGAGCATTACATATGATCATTTCTACCCATGCACTTTGTTCTAAAATTTTTGACTATACTACAAGATTCATTATATTATCAATATCCATCTGGGCACCCACATAGAGAGGCAGAGAAGCAGTGTTTTCTCTATCAACCAGAGCTGTTAATTCTCTCACTAATGCTGAATTACATCCAAAGATCCCTTTGATGCCTTGAAATGGGTGTGGGAGTGTGACATATTAATCAAAAGCAACAAAATAGTCAAAGTTTCTGAACTAGCTTTTGCTTGGTTTTCCTATACCGATTACAGAGAATGACAGTCCTATTCATCCTCTAATTCTTGATCTAGAACAACCAATGAAAAGAGAGCTTTTTCTCGGGAATTTGATCAGGATGATAAGGGGAAGTGGGAGAAATACATAGATACATAGCCATCTGGATTGACTCGGAATTCTTCAGGTTATCTGCACTGGCTTACTCTTCAGGTAATAATAGAGATATAATTAGCAGTTTTGTGCCAAAGGGAACTGAAGGCAGAGGTAAACATAAGGAAACTCTTTGTATTTGAACTAGGTGTTGAGAACATTTTTTTTATTAATTGATTGCTTAATTGAACTTCCATTTTATTCCCACAAATTGGCAAACTTAAGAAATGGAAATAATTAATGTAGGAAGTGTTGACAGAAGACAGGAATTTTGAAACCTTGGTAGTGAACCTATGGATTGGGTCAACCATGGTGGAGAACGATTTGGAGCTATGATCTTTATTTTTTAAATTTAATTTGTTTATTTACTCTTAGTTTACAAGATTCAGTTCTACAATCCCTAGAGTTTCAAATTTTCTCCCCTTCCTCTCCCCTCCCCCCCCCCCC
>JAQQSU010013119.1:0-11743 GCA_028627135.1 Pseudochirops cupreus | reverse complement strand
CAAGAAATTCTCAAGGAAAATTACCCTGATATTTTAGAACCAGAGAGCAAAATAGAAATGGAAAGAATTCACTGATACCTCTTGAAAAAGATCCCCAAAAGAAAACTCCTAGGAATGTTATAGCCAGGTTCCAGAGTTTCCAGATCAAGGAGAAAATATTACAAGCTTCCAAGATGAAACAATTTGAATACTGTGGGAACACAATCAGGATAACACAGGATTTAGCAGCTTCTACATTAAGGGACTGAATGGCCTGGAATATGATATTCCAGAAATGAAAGGAGCTAAGATTAAAACCAAGAATCACCTACCCAGCAAAACTGAGTATAATGTTTCAGGGGAAAAAATGGTCATTCAATGAGATAGAGGACTTTCAAGCATTCTTGATGAAAAAACCAGAGCTGAATAAAAAGTTTGACATTCAAATACAAAAAGCATGAGAAGGTAAACATGGAAAAGAAATCATAAGGAACTTATCAAAGTTGAACTATTTACATGTCTACATGGAAAAATGATAATTGTAACTTGGGAAACTTTTCTCAGTATGATAGTTGAAGGGAATATAAATGTTTATATATGTATACATACAAATATATCTATATAGGAGGGTATATATGCATATGAATACATATGTGAGTATGTGTATATGTGTACAGGTATGCATGGACAGAGGGCACAGGATCAATTGAACAGGAAAGGATGATATTTTATAAGGTGAAATTATGAGGTGGGAAAGGAATATAATGAAAAGAGACAGAATGGGGTTATTTGTCTCATATGGAAGAGGCAAGGGATAGCTGTTGCAATGGAGGGGAAGAACAAGAAGGCAAAAGGGAGTGGGTCAACCTTACTCTCATTGAATTTGGCTTGGGAAAAGAATGACATACACTCTAAATTGTGTATCTCACTCTACAGGAGAGTATGGAGGAAGGGAATGAGAGGGGAGATGATGGAGGGGAGGGCAGGTTGGGGGAGAGGGTTGTTAGAAGCACACACTTTTGTAAAGGGACAGGGATAAAGTAGAGAATAGAACAATTGGGGGGTGGGATAGGATGGAGGGAAATATAGTCAATCTTTCACGGTATGTCCATTGTGGAGATGTTTTGTTTAACTGTACATATACGGCCTATATTGAATTGCTTGCCTTCCCAGTGGGGGTGGATGACAAAGGAGGAAGGGAAAGAATCTAGAATTTAAAGTTTTAAAATCAAATGTTTAACATACATACATATATATATATATATATATGCATATATATATATATTCATTTATTTATTTATTTATTATTATTATTTACATGGAACTGGGAAATAAAATATATAGGCATTGGGTAGGGAGATCCATCTTGCCCTACCAGAAAGTCAGAGGCGTGATAGGGGAGGATATAGGAGAGAACAGATTGGGGGAGGGGGTATACAGTGGGGTCACTGTTTTGGGGTGGTGAGTAGGGGAAAGATGGGGAGAAAATTTGTAACTCAGAATCTCATGGAAATGAATGATGTAAACTAAAAATAAACAAAAGTTAATTAAAAAAAAGTTGTTAACAATTAGAAGGATTAGGTAAAGGCTTCCTGGAGGAGGTGGTATTTCAGGAGACTTCAAAGGTCAGGTAGAAAGCGTAACAGTGGTGAGGATGATAATGCTGAGGTTAGAAAGTGATGACAAAAGAAGCTGCTCTTGGGAGTATTGGATGTGGTTGCAATTATTGATTAAAAGAGCAGGACTATCCTCTGTAGTTCTCTAAACTGGGCCAGGAAAGAATCAGTGGTAGGTGCTTGATGAATGATATCAGTTTCCTACCCTTTGGGCATGTCTGTGAGCAACTAAGTCTGGAAAACAAATGTTATGTGGGGTATTTCAAATGTCTTAATGCAGTTTTAAGCTATATTAGTGACCACGATGGAAGTCAAGAGGGCTTCTAGAGAAGGTAGCCTATCAGACAAACAGGAGATTGGATTGTGGCTATTCCCCAGAAGGACGCTGAGCTTTTAAAAAAGATGAATTATTCAGTGAAAACCTCTTGGATGAGCAAAATACTGTTAAGTTACATGTTTATTTAGCATATGAGCTGATGAAATGTAGCTATTCGTTTTTATTTTGTATAACTCATTTATCTTGTATAACTCATTTTTCTGATTTTGCTAATTTCATTCATTAGTTTATAAGATCCCTCAAAGTTGTTCATTTTTATAAGATCATATTATACTATAAATTGTTCTTTTAGTTCTGCTTATTTCACTGCACCAGTTCATATAAATAATTCCGTATCTTCTTAAAATGGTTTATTTCCTCATTTCTTGCAGCTTATTAGTTGTGGCATATGACTGTGATGTAATATGAATTCCCTAAGAGTAAGGTACCCATGAACCATTATACCCTAGTTAATGCAACAGGGTACAATAGGAAGAGAACTAGTTTTGGAGTCAGAGGATGTGGGTTTAAATTCACCTCTGATAATTTTTGCTTGGGTGGCCTTGAACCAGTCACTTTAACTTCCCCAGGCTTCTGTTTTCTCATTTATAAAATAGGGTTAGACTAGAGGTCTCTGGGGCCTCTTCCTCCTCTTGATCTATGATCCTATGAAAACTTTTGCAGAGCTTCTCATTGCATCATCAGAGACTTCTGAGCCTGACAGAAAACAAATCTCTTGCCTTCACCAATCTGGGGAGTTGGCCCCATTCAGTGCTGATTCATTCTTGGAAAGATATGTTAGTATAGCTATGTAGAGACCATTGGGATTTACCTTTTTCTGGCTCACCAGTTTTTCTCAAAAAATTGATCCTAATTTCTAGGGAGTGATCCCTTTTGGTTTCACATTCTCTGGGCATGGTACTTTTCCATCTGCTTGGTCTGTGGTGATAGGGCGGGGAAGACAGATGGATTTAAGGTTAGGGGCAATAGGCTGTGCTTCATACCACCTCTGCAACCTCTGGCAAATCATTTGGTCACCTCTCTGTGCCTAATTTCCATCTCTGTAGAATGAGGGATTGGGACTAGATGATTTCTAAGATTCTTTCTAGCTCTAAATCTTCTATTAATTTCTAATATTCTATTAACTTCTAAATCTAAGTTAAAAAGTTTTCTTGTTTCAAATCTGAACTCAGACACTTGACACGTTCACTAGCTGTGTGACCCTGGGCTTAACCCCAATTGCCTTGCCTTCCCCCCTCCAAAAAAAAAAAGTTTTCTTATCTCACCCAGTCCTGCATCTACAAACTTAACTCTGCTCTCCTGTGTTCTTTAAGTTAGGGAAATTCATAAGACACAAAAGCTATAGCAATAGGCCAGATCTTTGAGATCACCTAGTTTGAATTCCTTGTTTTCTAGAAAAGGAGACTAGAACTTAGAAAGGTGAGGTGACTTGTCCAAGGTAACAGTTAAGTCTCAGAGCCATATGTTGATCTTGAGTCTTGAGGCTCCAAATCCATTTTTCCCCATAATATCCCATCAGTTCCCTTTCTTTTCTGTTCCTTCTCCCTTATTCACCCTTTCTCCCTCCCTCCCCCTCCACCAACCTAAATATTGTTGAAGAACACTTTTGGGATCTGATTTTGCTGCTCTCTTTCCATAACAAATCTGTCCTTTCTTCCTTCACATTCAGCAAAGGTTCATTTTTCCAACCCCTTCTCCTATCTACTAGGGAGCTTCATGAATGAAACAGGCAAATAATCAATTGCCTCAAGGCATGCCCTCCATAAACAATATTGGCTCAACAACCAACCAACCACTGCCAACACATCTCTGAAGATAGGTTTTGAGAGACTGAGGCCCCAGGCCATTTATCAGCGCTGGTTAATTGCAGCCAGTCAGTCAATAAAAAATTATTTAGCGCCTACTATATTCCAATCACAGTGCTAAGTGTCAGAGGTGAAAAAAAAATAGCAAAAGACAGTCCCTGCCCTCAAGAAGCTCATAATCTAATTCAGGAGACAAAACAAACAAACAAACAAAACAATTATGTACTGAGAAGCTATATACAAGATAAAGAGGAAATTATCAACAGAAGGAAGGCACTAGAATTAAGTAAGAGGGCTTGAGAAAGGCTTTCTTTAGAGCAACGCTCCTTAAACCATGGATGGAGACCCCATATGGAGTAAAAAAAAATCTGGCAACAGTAAAAGATTTCTGAACGTGCAACAGCTGAAAAATAATTTAAATTCAAACAGGTAATCAATCTGGGGCGTTTCAGGCAGCGCTTGCCCATGTCGCATTAGGTAACTTCACTGCAGCCTTGATTCTGAACACAAAGCATTCCCTTTTTGTGCTGGGGGTACCTTCAGGCCATGCAATATCACTGAAACTGGAAAAGAGGTTGTGAGTGGAAAAAGTTTAAGAAGCCCTGCTTTAGAGGATGGGATTTTAGTTGAGACATGAAGGAAGTCAGGAGGCAAAAATCCTGCCCATGATTCAAGTCTGAGCTCTAGTTCAAACACATCCAATGATAGTTTCCCAGCTACTCTGGTTTACAACAGTCTTTTCTTCCAGACTTTCCATTAGTACTTAGGGTTTATGCTATACATTTTGGTCCATAACCTCAGTTTTCATGTTTGCAAGTCTTTTCTCCTCAACTTGTTCATGTAATATCTATCCACTTTTCTATGACTCTTTGTGATTTACAAATGTTTTCCTAAACAAACCTGAGAAGTAGCAAGAAAGTAAATATTATCAACCCAATTTTATATACATATATTCAGAGAGGTTTAAGTGACTTGCCTGGAGTGGTAGAGTTAGGAAGTGTTGGGATTATAGCCCTGGTCTTCTAACTCCAGCATGGTTTTCTTTCCACCACAATATGCTATTGGTAAACTTGAGGGTAATAGGTCATCATCATCATCATCATCAATTGTCATCATCATCATCATCATCATCATCATTAATCGTCATCATCACTGTCATCATCATCATCATCATCATCATCAATCATCAACAGTAATAATACCTAACATTTATAAAGCACTTGAATTTGTTCCAGGCACTGTGCTAAGGGCTTTACAATGATTATTTCCTTTGATCCTCAGTACAACCCTGGGAGGGAGTGGCTATTATTATCCCCATTTTACAGATGGGGAAACCGAGTCAAAGAGAGGTAAATTGGTTTGCTCAGATTCACATGGCTAGTAAGTGTCTGAGGCTGAATTTAAATACAAATCTTCCTGACTCCACTATCTATAGTAGAGAATTATCTATAGCATCACTTACACTAAATGACATCTTTTACATTTCCCACTACAGTTGTCATAATATTCTGTACATTGCAAGTGTCCCACATATTACTCAATCACTTGATTAATGTTGTTCTTGCTTGCCAGCCCATCCCTGAGTGAAATCTAGGTCAGATTTCTACCTTCTTTGGCTTTACCTTGCCCATCAGCTGGACCACTCAAACACATTCAGGCTCTTGTGACCATGGAAATAAGATGGCATCATGGTTCCATATTGGAGAAGGAAGCATGTCTTTTATTTTTACTCCCAGCTGTTGAGTTTTCATGTTTAGTGCCCACTTTGCAGTAGGACGAATCCTGGAAGTGAGCAGGAGAAGATGGAGATATAAAGTACTAAAAACAACAGATGACTGATAAATTTTCCCTTTGACATAGAATAGCAATTATTTCTTTTTGGATAAATTTTTATTCTTAGATTTACTCCTGATTTTTGAATTGCTGTGTTTATATGGCTGCCTGTCTACCATGTGACTTGAATTGTCTGATTTTTAATATTTGGAAATTTGATACACTTGTCAGGACATAATATTGGAATATGTTCTATATGGTGTATACTTGTCCTTTTGGACCTTGTTACAGGTCTTGTGCATACCTGATTGTGGGATGTACGTACCAATCACACCCTTACGACTTATGTAGCAAGAGCTCAAAAAAAAAAAAGCTCCACATTTTACAAGAAGCAGCCCCATTCTCTTGTTTCTTTTCATGGTTTTCATCATCCTGCTCTCCGTGGTGTGGTTCCTGATCTCTACTCTTTCCTCCTATACAGGGAGGTTCCTAGTCTTTACTTCTTTGACTCTGGTGGAAACTGATATTCTTCACTTAGCAAAATATTGTACTTTTACCCAGGTCTGGGTTACTACTCTTCATGTGCAGCAATTGTCAAGGAAGATCAGAGGTCAGAAATAGGTATACCTGATTTTAGTGCCCATGAGAGAAGACTGTCATTTGCAACAAATAACACCATTTTCTTTACCATTATGGTAATCAGTACCATATTCCTCATACTTTTAATCAATATGATAAAAACAGATGATGTTTCTACTTGAAAGGTCTCATATGAAATACTATGGATTTGGAAGAGACCATCGTATGCAGCTCTTTGTCTTCAGGTATGTGAGTGTTTAAGGCATGCTGAAGGGATGGATGCGGGGTAGGTGCATAGGGAGATACCTTTATTTTTTGGATTGTGTGTGTGCATATGAAAGAGTAAAAAAGGGAATAAATTTAAATATTTTTCCTTTTATAAGAAATTCTAGCTAATACAAAAGGAATACTCCGCTTTTGGGGAAATAAATGGAGACAAACTCAAATCTTACTGTGGGCCCAGCAATGAACCTTCTCCTGAGAAGGAATGCACAGTGAACCTGATTATTCCTAGAAAAGAAGTCATCATTTCTCAAAGAACCAGCATTTTCAGCCACTAGAAGGATCACCATTATTATCACTGAACTAACTGGGGCAATCAGGAATTTGAAATATTGCATTTGGAATATGTAATTTCCAAGGCAATTTTTTTTTCTTTTTAGCAAGATTAGCCCTGGATGGAAACAATCTCATTTGGGGCCTTCTTCCCCACTGAGGACTTTATTATCACTACCCGATTCTCCTAACAGCAAATAATAATTTCTGCTCCTTTCTAGCCTCTTGCACTTCTAGAGGAAATGGAAAAAGCAGGGCATGGATTAATTAGAGACCAAGAGATTCTGTGCCAATAGGGTTCTGGGGAGGGGGCTCTCCCTGAAAACAGTGTTCAATGAGAAGCCACACACAGCACATTTTCTCACAGCTAATATTAAAGTCCCACTTCTACAAGCCAAATGCTCTTACACATGCCCTCTCCTGGTGTTATTTCTCTCCTTCAGAGTATTTAACTAGTAAATGAGGAGGTAAAATTAAAATTGTGAGCATTCTGCAGATGGCAATTTTTGCTAGAGCAAATCCTATCATAGATAGTTTCTATAAATTCTTGCCAAAAAATATTTTCCTGAAGAGATGTCTCACAGACATTCTGTTGCTATTGCTGAACCCAGTTCAGCTGCTTTGGACCCTTCAATGCAAATGAATTGAGAGCTGCCTTCATATGCCTAGACCCGGACAAAAAGAAGAGCTTAATGGATACTGTCTGGTGATGGCAATGAGGCTAATGATGATGATGATGATGATGATGATGGTGATGCTAATGATGATGGACATGTGTGAAAAGTGCCCTTTTTGGAAGGGAAGCGCTTGATGTCTTGTTGATTCCAAAGTTTTCAACTGCTCGTTTCTAATTCAGGATGCTGGAATGTCTGAGCCATGATGCAGGGAAATATGATTGTGATTAGGCCAGGAGCAAAAGGCAATGGAAGAAGAAAGCAAATGTAAAAGAATCCTTCTGTCTGGACCTCTGTTTTCTCATCCATAAAATGAAGGGGCTTGGATGAGTTGATCTTGGAAATCCTTTACTCTAACATTCCACGAGAATGTCAGTCTATGGGCTTCCTGGGCAAAGCACGAAGATTTCTGCACAGGGATAAAACAGTGCCTAAAGAAAATAATTCTGACTCTATAATGTGGCTTGGATTAGATATGAGGAAATGTTAGAGGCAAGGAAGCTATCTTGGAGGAGGCTGTCATGAAAATTCTTCAGTTCAGTAACGTAGAGAAGGGCCAGTGTTTCCCACAGTTAAATTGTAAAAGTTGCAGGGTATTTTCCTTAAAGAAAAGCCGCTCCACTCTCTAGGATGCTATAGTGAATGAGGGGCTCCCTAAAAAAAAAGGCAAAGATCCCCAAGCTAAAAATAAAGAAGAAAAATGATCTGAAGAGGCAGAAAAAGGTACCGACCTACTTGTCTCAGGAAGCTGAAGATTAATGTAGGAGGAAAGAGGAGCAATATTGCATTTGGAGTATCTGATCCTTAAGGAGCATGTATGGTCAAGGCAACTCACACTCCCAACATCACAGAACCTTGAATGTCTTCTTTCTTCCTGTATTGCCCTCATGAAATTTCCCATTGGGCACATTGTCTCTGCTGATTGCCCCACAGGGATCCGTGGGTCTTTTTCTTTCCTCATTGCAACTCCTAAATGGCAAGGTTAACTGTCTTTACTGTTCTCTATGCTGTTTGTGGTCTTTTTTTATTGGGTGAATTGTTCTACTGCCAGATACCATTTTCAGTGGTGGATGTGGGAGCGTGAATTCCCCTCTCCGTGCCCCTTGTTGCACTCTGAAAGAGACACAAGGGAGCAAGTAAAGAATGATTTTCTTTTAAGAACTGAGTTCTTTCTCCATATCTGACTCTATTCTCCATGGGCAGAAATGACTCCTTAGAGAGAGTGGCAGTACTCTTCCTGTCTTGATTCACTCTTGTCAGAGAGATTTGGGGAAGATATCCGTGAACTCGAACGGGAGAAAATTAGTCTTTATTTTAATTTAATTGATTTCCTTTGAAATCTTAGGTTTTTTATTTTATTAATTTAAAAACATGAGAAAGGTTCTGTCGGTTTCACCAGATTGTGAAACGTATTCGTGACACACAAAAAGGTTAAGAACACCTGCCTTATAGAATATATTGTCTACTGAGCTAGCTGTTTTTTTTTAAAAGCTACCAGGTTGTATCTGCTTCTTTGTCCAGACAATGGCTAATTCTATTATTCTATTAAATTGATAAAGGGATTTATTCACACTTCCTAAAGGAGTATGTGATTGCTAAACTACTGCCAATAGTCTTTGAACATATGTGGACAATGGGAAAAATACCCCAAGATTGGAGGACAAATATTCTAATTTCCAAAGAAGTGAAGAGAATGAAGTCTGCAAATTATAGACTGGTGAACTCAACTTCCACTTCTTGCAAGATTCTAGAACATATTAAAAGGATAGTTAGTAAACAGCTAGAAATGAAAATAGTGATCAAAAGAGGCCATCAAAAGAGATGTCATCAAGAACCAGCCATACCAGACTAACCTCAGTACATTTCTTTTTTTGGATAGGGTTTCTAGATTGGCCTAGGTGGGTAATGCTATAGATATAGTTTATATAAATTTCAGCAAAGTATTTGCCAAAGTTTATCATGAAGTCATTTTGGACAAAAACAAAGAGACAAAGGCTAGAGAATTGCATAATTAGCTAAATTCAGATGTATTCAATAATTGGATCTAAAGAGTAGTAATCATTAGTCATTCTGTCAGCTTGGAAGAAGTTCTATAGCTAAGTGACTTGTGCTATTTAATATTTTCATCAGTGTCTTGACTGAAGGTATAATTGACATGCTCATCAAATTTATGAGTTTATGTATTATGAATTTATGAATTATTTTTTCTTTTTTCTTTTAATTGATTTATTTATTCACTTTTAGTTTACAAGATTCAGTTCCACAGTCCCTTGAGTTTCAAATTTTCTCCCCTTCCTCTTCCCCTCCCACACATGGTGGCATACAATCAAGTTTAGGATCTGCAAATACTTTCACATTGGACATTAGTCTGGTTGTATAGAAGGGTTGTAACCAATGGAGTGAAAAATGGGAAAAAAGAAAGAAAACCAAACGTGGAAAAGAACACTAGCATGTAGATTGCTCCAGTCTCCATTTAAACTCTGCTCTTTCTAGATCTTTCTCCAGCCTGAGACTTGCAGAGTTGTCTTATGACTGTGCGTTGCTAAGAAGAGTCCAGTTTATCAAAGTTGGTAGTCACACATACAATGTGTCTGTGACTGCACAAATTTTTCCTGGTTCTGCTCTTCTCACTTAGCATCAGTTTATATAAGCCTCTCTAGGTGAATATTGAAGACCGTCTCCTCCCCATTTCTTATGGTACAATAGTATTTCATTACATTCATGTACCACAACTTGTTTAGCCATTGCCCAATTGATGGGCATCCCCTTAATTTCCAGTGTTTTGCCACCACAAAGAGAGCTGCAATAAATATTTTTGTGCATATGGGTCTTCCTCCCACTTCTTTGATCTCCTTGGGATACAACCCCAGAAGTGGTATTACTGGGTCAAAGGGTATGCAATTATTTATAGCCCTTTGGGCAAAGTTCCAGATTTATTAAATTATTAAAATTATTAAAAGATGGGAGGACTACCAAACACATTAGATGGCAGTATCCTAAAAGATCTTGATAGACTAAAATTTTGGCCAAATATTAAGAAGGAAATTATCATTAATCAATTAAATGTTGATGGGACCTTAGGGGACTTCTAGTCTAACTATCTCATTTTACAGATTACAAAAATGAAGCCTGGGATGAGGTTAAGTCATTTTTCCAGGATTATATAACTAGGTGGTAGCAAAGCAAAAAACAAAATCTTGAATCCTGTAATTTCAAACCTGCTTCTCTTTCTACAATATCATACTATTTCCCATGATAAATGCAAATTTCTAAATTTGGGTCTAAAAATCAAATTCATAAATACAAAGTGGGTCAAATATGATTAGCTGTTCCTAGGGAAATATTTATGGGTTTTAGTGGATTTCAAGTTCTACACGAATCATTAGTACAACCTGACACACACACACACAAAGCTAATATAACCTTAGGATTAATTAGGAAAGGAATAGTGCTCAGAAGAAGGGCCCCACTCTATTGCCCCACTATTTAACACCGTCATCAGGCTACATCTGAAATTCTGTGTTTAGTTCTTGGCCCTACATTTTAGCGAGGACACTAATAAACTGGAAAGCATCCAGAGAAGTGCAACTAGGATAGTGAAATGCCCCAGTGCCTTGAGATCTGTCATAGATAGCAATGAAGTGGGGATATTTAACCTGAAGAAGACTGAATAGTAGGATGTTGAGAGCTGCTTTTGAGAACCAAGAGTAAATCTAGAACTTCCCTGATCAATTTAATGAGCTTACAGGCTGGCGAACTTTGATGCTGGTGGTGTCTTTTTCATTGGGGATGGATTGGTTGGCTTAGACTTGTGGACAAAAGCTATTTCTTGTGTTGGCCTAAAATAAAGGATTGAAATGGTGCCACTTTTTGCCCTTCTTTCCTCTCCAGAGGCCATACTAGAAAGCCCTAATATTAATTGTAGACTTGAATGAGCAGCCCTGAGAAAGGCTTGGAATCTAGTGCATGCGCATAATCATCACTTTTCTCTCCCATCATCGGCCCCTGCCAGGAACCACTAATGACTGCCTCAGAAGAAAGGTTGTGTGTGTTCTCAATGAAGTGAGCTGAAAGGTGAGTTCTTAGACACAAAATTCTGGAATTCAACCTCTTACAGAAGGGCATGGGGACAGTGCCAGCCTTTTGGAGCCAAGAGGATTCCAGGGAGGACTCCCTTGGGTCTGTCAGTCTTTAGCTGCTTCTCTACCAATCTCACATTCAGGGATCTAGTTTCTTGTAGAGAGATGGGAAATTTTTGGAAGGTGGAGGAGATTCTAATTTCTTGAGAAGATTTTTTTTTCCATTAAATTTTTATTAAATTTTTTTGAGTTACATATTTTCTCCCCGTCTTTCCCCCCGCCCACCACCCCAAAACAGCCATCCCAGTGTGTCCCCCCTCCCCCAGTCTATTCTCTCCTATGTCAC
>JAQQSU010013118.1:0-11743 GCA_028627135.1 Pseudochirops cupreus | reverse complement strand
TTTTTGGGTCTATTTAATAGTATCTTGATTTCTCATAAAGTCATTTGCTTCCATTTGCTCCATTTTAATTCTGAAGGAATTAAGCTCCTCAGAACACTTTTGAGATTCTTTTTTCCATCTGGCAAATTCGTCTTTTTAAGGCACTCTTCTCCTCATTGGCTTTTTGGGCCTCTTTTACCATTTGAGTTCAGCTATTTTTTAAGGTGTTATTTTCTTCAGTCAGGTTGTTGACTCTCTTTTCATGATTTTCTTGCATCATTCTCATTTCTCTTCCCAATTTTTCCTCCACTTCTCTTATTTGGTTTTCAAAATTCTTCTTAAGCTGATCTATGGCTTTTAGACAGTCTTCACGTTTCTTGGAAGCTTTTGGTGTGGGAGTTCTGACTCTGTTGTCTTCCTCTCATTCAATACTTTGATCCTTTTTGTCCCAAAAAAAGGATTCTAGAGTTCAGTTGCCGTTCTTACTTTGCTTCCTTTGCCTGCTCATGTTGCCAGTGAATTACTTGATTTTTTAGTTCTGTGGAACTCTGCTTCCAGGGGGGAAAGCTCTGTCCCAAATTGCTGGGGTTTTCACAGCTGCCAGAGCTATTAGGAGGCTCATGCAGCTCCCACCAGCTTTGGCTCACTAAACATGCACCCTAGGACCACACCCAAGACCACCATCCTGATCCAGACCGCTCAACGCAAGAGCATTTGGCCTCTGAATGACAGCTTGGCCCCCCTCAAGTCTTCAGGCCAGGAGCTCTGAAGCAGCCACATGTAGGCAGCTGTAGGGCTGCCACTTCTGCCACTTCCTTGCCCTGGAGGCAGTTTGGCCAGGCCCCTTTTTTCCCCCAAATTTAGCTGAGATCCACTGACCTTTCACTTAGTCCTTGTTTCTTATGGCTTGATAATTCTGGAAACTGCCACAGCTGCCACTGATCCACTCTCCTGAAGGCTCCAGCTGCAGCTCGTCCTGGCCACCCTAGGGCCAAGCTGAGGTTTCAGGGTGGGCTGGTTTCAGCTCCCAGCATGCTGCAATGAGCCCTTTGTGCCCAGCTGCCTTCAGCATGAGATGTGTTTTTCTGTATTTTTGTGTGAGTTTTGGAGCCCTAAAATTTGTTTAGAGTCATAGTTTATGGGTATTTGAGATGGCTATGTGCAAGCTGTGAAATCTTGCTGCTTCTACACCACCATCTTGGCTGTTTCCAATCATCCTTAACTCAATCATCCTTAAGGGGTACAAAGTAAGAAGGACAAAGTTCTCTCACCCCTAGGCCAAAGTAAATTATGATCTTTCCAGTCAGCACTAAGTACCCAAGGAGAGGTCTTTTCATCTTGGATCGATATTGGCTCCCAAATTCTATGGTTCCTCTTCCATTGGTCCAGATCTTAACTGAATCTACCCAACTGTCACCTGAATTCTGTAGAGCCAAGCACAAGCAGCTTTCCAGAGGACTGCTGCTGTGAATAGCTTTCAAGTTTCTGATTACATAGTATAGTGAACTCTCTATTTATTCAATAACAAATCAGAGCAAAACATTCACAGAAAATCAAGGTACAGCATTCACAATGTCACAACTTATCAGAAAATCAAAATATAGCATTCACAACAACTTATCACTAAAATTGGTACATAGTTTTCACCATAGTAGTCACATAGTTTTGAACAAAGTACAATCATTTAGTCAACCAATAACTTAGTAATGCCATCACCCAATCATCCTTAAGTAGGCTTACCTCAGGAGCTGAGTCAAGATGGCAGCAAAGAAGCAGGAAAACTCTGTGGCTTCCCCCATAACCACCTTAAATACCTATAAAATATGACTCTAAACAAATTTTAGAGCCACAGAACCCACAAAGTGACAGAGAGAAAACAAATCTCCCACTGAAGGCAGCCCAGCAGGCAGGCAGGAAGGGTTCAACACAGCAGACTGGGAGCCAAGCCCAGCCCTGAGTGAGGCCATGGTTTTAGCCCCAGGGTGGTCTGGACCAGCTAAGGCTGGAGCATTTGGGAAAGTGGGTCACCAGCAGCTATGTTGATTTCCAGAATTATCAACCCATAAATGCCAAAGACAAAATAAGAGGTCAGTCAAACTCTCCTGGATCTGGTGGGGGGGGAGGGATGGAGTGTGGTCTGGCCTCTCTCCCCAGAGCAAGAAGCAGCAGAAGTGGCAGCCCTGCAGGCCCCTCCACGTGGCTGCTTCAGAGCTCCTGACCTGCAGATTGTTGGGGTGGCCAAGTGACCACTCAGAGGCTAAGTGCTCTTGCCTTAACCTGCCTGGATCTGGATTGTGGTCTTGGGTGGTGGTCCTGAGGTGTGTGACCAGTGAGCCAAAGCTAGTGGGGGCTGTACAGACAGTGCCCTCATAATAGCTCCAGCAGCTGCAAAACCCCCAGCAATTTGGGACAAAGCTCTCCCCTCTGGAATAAGAGTTCTACTGTGCAAAGAGTTCGAAAGTCAAGTAACTGGCTGGCAGCATGAACAGGCAAAGGAAGAAAAGCAAGCACAGCCATCCAACTTTAGATTACTTTTTTGGGGATGAAAAGGATCAGAGCATGGAACAGGAGAAAGAAAATACAGTCAGAACTCCTGTACCAAAAGCTTCCAAGAAAAACATAAACTGGTTACAGGCCATGGAGGAGTTCAAGAAAGATTTTGAAAGCTGAGTAAGAGAAGTGGAGGAAAAATTGGGAAGAGAAATGAGAATGATGCAAGAAAATCATGAAAAAGAGAGTCAATAACCTGATTGAAGAAAATAATACCTTAAAAAATAGACTAACTCAAATGGCAAAAGAGGCCCAAAAAGCCAATGAGGAGAGAATGCCCTAAAAAGCCAAGTTTGCCAGAAGAAGGCTGGCCTCCTTAAGGGGCACAAAATACAAAAGTCAAAGTACTATACCCCTGGGGTAGTCTCAATTGGAGATTAGTTTATAATAATAAACAAAGTGTATTCATTTAGTCAATCATGAAATCCTTAATTCAATCACAAAGAACAAAAGTCAAAGTTCTCCACCCCTAAGTGACAGTAAATCAGAATCTTCTCAGTCAGTACACATTATCCAAGTAAAGTCCTCTTTCAGCTTGACTCGAGGCTGGATCTCAGCTTCCCTGGCTCCCTTTCTATGGTCCCAATTCCTATCTGAATTCACCAAACTCTCACCTGGGTTCAAAGGCAGACAGCTCCCAGGTCCTTGTCCAGCTCTCCGTGCAGTTCCTGGTCCACACTGTAGCTTGGTGTCCAGTCCACCTTAAATCTTTCATAGTCTCTATTCCTGGGAAGTCAAGGCTTAACAAAACCACAAACAAAGTACCAACACCGCAGTTATGCTTCCTCTGGCAGCTCCAGACTGGCCCTCAGAAGTCTTCAGCAGCTTGACTGGCCCTCGCAAGTCCTCAGCAGCTCCAGCTGGCCCTCAGAAGAAGCTCCGCTACCAGAAGTACCCAGGAAATTCTGACTTTCCTAGCTGGGGTCGTTCTTCATATATCATATTGCTCCTCCCTGTTCAGCTCCTTCCTGTTATGTCAGCAACAGGGGTTCATACCTTCTGTTTATTTAAAAGAAGCTTAATTTGAAACTACGTGCTAAGTACCTGTCAGCTTTCCAATACAAAAGGATCTTCAAATTTCATTACCATCACAAATTCACAGGCAGGCAGTTCTCAGCTCCTTGTCCAACTCCTCATCCAGCTCCTTGTCCAGTTCCTGTTCCATATTGAATCTCACAGTGTCCAGTCCACCTCAAGTCCTTCTCAGTTTCTGTTTCTGGGAACACAAAGTTTAACAGAGCCAAAACAATATTCATGCACATTGTCGGCACTATAATCAATCCACTATCTGCCTATGAATCAACACAAACCCACAAACAAGGTCTGAGAAATCAATACAAATTATCAATATAGTCCCAGAACCTCTGAAATCCTTCTCTAGGACTTCAGTAAACAAACAACAAGAAAATACTCTTTTAGGGCTTCTGGTAAGGTCCCAGGGCTTCTGTACAAAGTATCACAAAATCAGAGTGTCAAGACACCACGAGTGTTCCCTTCTCAGTTCTCCTCTCTCCTAGCTTGTGCTTCTGCTTTTATATGGTGATTAGCTACTCCCTGTTCTACCCCCTTCTTACCTCCTTTCTGCTCCTGTCCTTGGCAAGTCCCTCCTACTGTGTGTTTCACAAGTTCTGTTTCTTAACAAAGACTTGATATAATCACAGGCAAGGCTCAACTGAAAAAAGGTACTAAGTACTTGTTTTCTTGCCATTACAAGGACCCTAAAGAATCTAGAACTGAGGATATAAGCAAAGAGCCAAATATTATTACCCATTTGATTTTTGGATGATAGAATGAAGATAGAGCTCAGGCTCCAAGAGCAGGGGATTTAGAGGCAACCCTCAGGTCTGCCTGCTAGGCAGGCCAATCATAGCTCTTTAATTATTGTAATATATAATTGTTAAGTTCCCTCCATAGTGATTCCAGTCTAGAACCCAGTGGTCAACAGGCCATGAATACTCCAGGGTGGTTTGGGACACTAAGATCTGTTGGCAGGTACCTTGGTTTCTAATGACACTCTTCCTCTTGATATCACATCAGCTCCTATGGACTTGTTGCCTCTAGGTAGACAACTCCAGATCCAGCCCTGAGTTTCAATCCCATATCACCCATTGGACATTTCAAACAGAATAATATAGGAATATATTAAACTCAACATGTCCAAAAGCCTGAGCTCATTATCTTCTACCCATCTTTGAAACATCCTAATTTTTGTCAAAGACATTACCACCTTCCTTTCAGTGTCTTGGGTTCATCATCTCAACATTATCCTTGACACCTCATTCAACCTTCCTCCACATATCAATTTATTTGCTAAATCTTCCTGCTTCTACCTTCACAATATCTTTCATCTGAACCTGTCTCTTTTCATATAGCTATCAACTTGGTTCAGATCCTCATCTTCTCTTGCTACATTATTACTGCAACAGAAGCTTAATTGTTCTCTCTGAATCAGCTCTCTGCTCACTCCAGTCCAACCTCTGTGATTCTGCCAAAGGGATTTTTCTTAAGTATAGATCTATATCACCCTACCCACCACCCTACAACAGTAGCCTACTATCTGTGGCCTCCAAGATAAAATATTAATGTTCTTCTTTTGCTTTTAAACCCCTTCACAACCCGATCCCATTCTGCCTTTCCATACCCTTCTACATGCTACAATTCAAGCCAAATGGTCTTTTCCTTACTCCTTACCCTTTTCACTCAATCTCTCATGCTTTTGTTCCACTGCTCTTCAGACTCCATTCTTAACTCTTTCAACCTCTTTCTTTGTCATTTCCCAGCAGCCTTCTCCCACACTTCTCACTTCTCACTTTTTCGCCATGCTATTTCTGTTGCCACTCCTGTACATCCAAAGACCAGTGTAAATTACATAAATTTGGCATCATTCAGGAAATGGACAGTGTCATTAAACTGTAGGATTTAGTCCTCTGAAATGGGAGAGTGAAGCCTGGGATTTCAGATCTTCATCGTCCTCCATATCTAATCACTTTTTCTAGGGACCATTCTACTGTTTGTTAAAATTGGGGTTGTCACTCAGTTCTTGTTTTTCTTTTTTCTGTACTTAGCTCCTTCTCCAGTGAAGTTTATGCCATAATCAGTCTCATATCACTAAAATCAGGATTTTCTGGCAATGACTCTTGGGCATTTACATGGTAGTAGATCTAATAGAAGTCCTTCAAGAACTTACCACCAAATCATGGGATATGGTAGGAGGAGCACCTGCTAATGTGTGTGTCGTATAATCTAGGTTAAGTTTTCCTAGCTGCTAATGTCTTCTACTACTTCTACTACCACCTTTAAGTTTAGTTTGCGTTTTGTATATTTAGTACTTATATTTACTTGCTATTTCCTTTAGTTAAATATTAGTTCCTTGTGAACAAGGATCATTTCACTTCTGTCTTTCTACCTCCAACATTTTATCTCTTTGCCAAGGAAAACCTCTGTACTTGTACTCCTATAGAGATCCTTTCTCTTTCATAATTGAAATCGGGGTGGGGGAGGGTGGAGATGGGGTGGGATGTGTCTGCTCTATGGCTTACTGAAATCAATATTTCAGTCTCATCACCCAGGTGAAATTACTCTTTCCAAAGCTACCAACGATTTCTTAATTGTGAAATCTGAAAGTCTTTAATTAGGCTTTCTCTCTCCCTCCCTTTCTGTCTCTGTTACTCTCTCTATCTGTCTCTCTGTCTCTCTTTCTCTCTCTCTGTCTTTACCTTTTTCTCCCTCTTTCTCTCCTTTTCTCTCCCCTTTCTTTCTCTTCCTCCTCTCTCTATCCCTCCTTCCCTTCTTTTTCTCCTTCCTTCTTTCCTACCTTCCTTCCTTCCTTCCTTCTTTCCTTCCTTCCTTCTTTCCTTCCTTCATTCCTTCCATCCTTCCCTCCTTCTCTGTCTATCTGTCTGTCTGTCTGTCTCTCTCTCTCTCTCTCTCTCTCACACACACACACACACACACACACACACACATGCACACACACAATTAATTAAGGAGAAAAAAGTCATAGTTTGACATTTTTAGGTGGGGATCCTAGAATTTAAATTCATACCAAAGCTTGAAGAGGAAATGAAATGGTTTTAGCTAGTGCATGCATTTGTGTGAAGGTGATACAATCCTCCAAAATCAGTGTATCAGTGTCATGGAGAAATTCAAGTAATCATGACTACTCCAGTTTTAGCATTAGCCCATTATTTATATAGAGTGTATCACCATGCTTCTCGATAAAGTAAATCAGGCTGAAAGTCATTTGTCCAAGACAAGGTCTGAAAATTGTTCTTCTCTGTATCTAGAAATTGTATCCCCTATGTGTCACTGGACAGTGGATTTTGGAAACCTTTCCCTAATCATATGACTTGGCATCACCAAATAAATAATGATAATGTCACAAAAAGTAGAAATCTCCAGTATTAAATGAACATATTGTTTCTTCTCAAATACCTCAAAAGATCTTTGAGTTCCTAAAATTGGTAATGGCAATGTTGATACAGGTTGCAATCTTGCAAAATAATAAAATTGATCTTCATAAATTGCTGTATTCCAACATTTTTGAGTCTGTGGTTGACACTGTGATGATGAGCCTCTCTGCATTTTGCAAGTCCAGCCTTCTTTTGTCAGATGCACAATCTCTTGTCAGACCTATACTCACTCAAAGCTTAGTCATAGCTTTTGTTACATTGCCATAGCCTTAAAAGAAATAGGTAAACCACTGTACCATGATGGGGCATTGTAATAGAACTTAAGGAAGGTAACATTGAAAGTGTCCTTTGTATGTCATTTGTAAGTAATTGCATACATCAACTACATCTAGTTCTTGTTCTAATCCTAAGTTAAGTCAAAAAGCTCAAGTTGACAAAATTACCTCAATAAATGAAGTTCCCCTTTGTTTGACACATAAGGAAGAGCACCTTCTGCTGCCATCTTTTTTTTTTTCTTTTTCATTCTCCAGCATTTTTCATTTGGCATATTATTCAGTCAGGAATTCCAAAGTATCCTTTTGTATGACTGGCTCAGACACTTGCCCTTTTTGGTTAGTTATGATTTTCTGATATGTTTAAGTAGGGTTAGTGAATAACACTAATGGTGGGGCAGTGGGGATGAGGAGAGACCCTTGAACCCAACTTTGTGATAGGGGAAAGAGAGATCCTACTGCTACAATGGAGACGTGGAGGAACTCATCTGAAGGAAGCAAACTATTTGGTAGCTTTAATTATTCTCCGTAACTGTATGCTAAGCTCAGTTGTTTATGCTCTTCCAGAAGAGAGCAAGTACTATCATCAACGCCTTCTAAAGTTAGAAAACATCAATAGTAGTTAGAAGCACTCTGCCGAAACTAGACCTCTGGCATTCTGTCCATTGTTTCCTGAGCATTGAGCTGGGATCTCTGAGGTGGAGGAAGGACTGGGAACCCTACCCTTAGTGAACTGGCCATCAATCTAGCAAAGCACAACTAACACTCATAGAAAGGAAAAAAAATGCTTTAAGAAAAAGCACATATGAAAACAAAACTACCTATGACATGAACCACTGTAGCAATGGGACCAAAGAAGGGGTCAGAATTAGAAAGGAGGTTGGTTAATGAAAGAAGACTTCTACATGAAGACTAGCCTATCCTTTTCATGAACCTTGAAAAGACTAATGGCACTTTCTGTATTAGAATGTATGGCCTTCACTAAGAGTAACTATAACTTTTCTTTTAATTTAAAAGCTGGCCACAACACTACGTATCTGTAAGAAGCAATCAGCCTCTGTGATAAAATGCCAGCCAGGTCAGTAAAACAACAGCCGGTTGGCAACCCTACCCTAATCTCAAACTAGGTTAACATTTTCTCTGCGTACATAGTTCTTTGGCAGCATCAACTACCTGCAGGGCTTAATTGAGCAGGAATCTCCAGGGCTTTCAATTCTGCCATCTTTCCTGATGAGCAAAGGGAAAAGGGAATGGAAAATGTGCCCACATTTTAGTATGGAAGGGAATCTGTTAAAAAATGTTGTGTTTAGCATTATTTTTGTTGATGAGGGTAGCATTATTTTACCTCCCCTAATAGTCCTTTCCCCTTTCAGCACAACTTGGGGTGAATTTTTGAAGTGGGTATCGCTCTCTTTCACAAAGACATGACGAGAACTAATTACACTATGAGATGTTTTAATAGTTTTGTATAGGGTCCTACAACCAGATAGAACATTATATTTACTTGCAGTATGAGGATTTCTTATTACAAAAGCCCAAACACTCCCACCAAAAGTCCCTGTATGCTTGGGAGCTGATGTTAAGCTTATTTTGAGTTTTGCCTTACTGATCTGACTTAGAAGGCAATTCCCTATTCTAGTGACAGGTTGCAATAACATTTATTTTACTGTGTAGAGGTTAACTGTAGAAATCAAAACAAACAAACAAAAAAGGGTGGAGGAGGTCCAGCTTTGATTTAATAATGATATGCTGAATTGAAAAAGATGGTATTAAAACAGGTCAAGTACAAAACAAAAGTAGTACTGCGAGCTGTGATGTGGAGGTGAAACCCAATTTTGGTTTTGGGTCCTGAACTAAGGTTGCTGTGATAAGATTTCATTTGAATGTGGGCTCCATGGGGAGAGATATGACCAAGGCAAAGCAATAGACACTGAGAGCCCTGTAAAATGGGTTGCTGTAGAAACTGCTTTTAAAACCACGTTCAGTTCTGGGGCTGAAAATATTTCATGGCAGGCAGCATGGAAAGTAAGCAAGTCAGAATTGGGTCAGCTACTCCAGAGGCTTTATGGTTCCTAGATTCTGATGTGTAAGATAACCCCAGGGTTTTTGCTTTAACCAACCAAGTGAGAAGAAATGGTGGGCTCCTTTGCTTCCTCCTTTTCTGTATACCTTTGTTTTCTACTCTCAATCTCTTTTACCTTCACCCAATTATCCTTTCTCTTCTCCTTGACTCATGGAAACACAAGCTTGATAGATTGAGGCTTGGAAGAAACTTCAAAGGTCATCCAAGTTAGTCAACCTCCAAGGTCCAGAGAGGGATTTGGAGGCTACTATGTCTCTTTACCTCATAGTGGTATTTCATATGGTGCTTGAATTTAGAACTAGAAGGGTCATTAAGAGATTGATTATGTACTTGTTGGTTAAGGGAGGGGTGAAGAAAGGGAAGGACAGGTAGAGGGAGGGAGGGAGGGATGGAATTTGGAATTCAAAACTTAAAAAAGAATGTTAAAAATTGTTTTTATATGAAATTGAGGAGAAAATAATTTAAAAAAAAGAGATTATCTATGACAACTTTTATTTGACATATTAGAATAACTAAAGGCCAGGGAGCTAATGAAGCATATCTAAGATTACAATGGAATTAAGTGTCACAGCTGGGATTTTAAATCATTTCTTCTGATTCAAGAGCATCAGATCCTACTAACACTGCCTAGTTAACATTGTCTTCCTTTCCTACTACCTTAACCAGGATTTTTCTTATTCTTAATCCATGCTTAGGAATTCTTGAATAATACTCATTTAATCACTATTATTTCCTCCAAGACAATTTTAGATAGTTTCATTTTCTTTCATTTCAGGTCTGGCATTTCTCAGGACATCTACTGTCCCACAGCAAAGTCCTGAATACAACAGATACTTGAAAATATAAAGTATTTGAGCTGAAAGATGGCTTTCTGGGAACTCTGATTTTCAGGGTTCCTGGAGACTCTGAACCTTATAAGCACAAGGTAGGCTCTTAACAAATGTTTATAGACTCATTGACCTACCGATTAAGTGTTATGACTTAAGAACACTATTTTAGAAGAGTACATTGGTTCTCACATTTGTTAGCAAGCTTTCTGACTGTTTCCTGTTAGGGGATAAGATTTTGTTTGTTGATTTTTCTTTGTTTGTTTTGTTTTCTTTCATCTTGTCTCTGTAGTTTTCTTTGTTCTAAGTCAGTCCATGCCCATACGTTTTCTAAGCAAACACCCCACTAGTGGTCACTGATTGGACTTCTTTCCATGAACACTACAAATTTCTTAAATTATTCCCAATGGCAAGACTTCTATCTGAAAACCTATACAGAATATCTAATAGCCCAGATCATCATAATAAGAACCAAAAAGGACTTTTGGGAACTGTAGTGTATTATTATTGTCCTATAGTGACACTATTCTCTCCTGCTTCACTTTCCACCTATCTGAATGCCCTTTTTATATCTCCTTTGTTGGCTCATCATTTGCATCATTCTTTCTAATTGGGACTGGCCCCTAAGGTTCTGTTCCAGGTTCATTTATCTTCTCCCTATGTACTCTTTCTCTCTCAAATCTTCTATTCCCACCGGTTTATTTATCATCTCTATGTAAATAACTCCTGAATCTACATATCCATTCACCATCTTTCTCCTAAACTGGAATCTCTTGCCACCAATCACCTATTGAACACCTCAAAACTGAACTCATTGTCTTTCTTCCCAAACCCACTCCTGTTCTGAAATTCCCTGAAATTTCTAGGGAATGCACCTTGACCTTTCCAGAGTGTTAATTTTGTCATTTCAGCATTATCCTTAATTACTCACCTGCCCTCATCCCAAAAAAATCAGTAAGTTGCTAAATCTTGCTGTTTCTATCTTCACATCTCTCACATTTTACATTTTCTCTTTACTTACACTGTTGCCACGTTAGTTCAGGGCACTTCTCTCTCCTAGATAATTTCAAAAGCCTCCTATTTGATCTCCCTTCCACATATCTCTACCTATTCCTGTTCAATCTATAGACTACTGCCAAAGTATTTTTTTTGGAGTATAGGTTTGGCCATGTTACTTCCCTATTTAGCCAACTCCAGTGGCTTCCTATTGCCTCTAAAAGTAAAATGGAAGCTCTTCTGTTTAGCCTTTAAAGCCCTACATACTCTTACCTCACCTTACCTTTCTAGTTTCACTGGACATTATTCTCCATCCCCAACTCTATGATCTAGCCATAGTCTTTTCTCTTCCTCATACGCAATACCATTTATCACATTTATCTCTTGGTGCTGACCCCATCCTCTGTGCCTGGAACATATTTCTTCCTTTTAAAAATCCCTCTCTTGTTTTAAGATGCAATTAAGACATTATCTTTTGCGTGAAGCCTTTCCTGTTTCACCAGTTGTTGGTGTCCTCTCTCAGACTATCTTGTATTTAATTATTTTGTGTGTATATATATACATAACTATTTATCAATTTTATGTAAATGCTATATGTATTTGTATTTGTGATTTTTTATATTT